>OY769906.1:16871433-17056433 GCA_963669185.1 Dyspetes luteomarginatus
CGATCAATGGAATGCAATATCTGGAGGCTGTTGTCAACGAGACACTGAGACTCCATCCTTTAGTGGCCTTTCTCGACAGACTGTGTGTAAAAACCTTTGAATTGCCACCAGCCTTGCCAGGATCCAAATCAGTCGTCATCGAGCCAGGTCAAAATGTCTGGTTTCCCATGTACTCGATGCATCATGATCCAAGCCATTTTCATGAACCGAAGAAATTCGATCCCGAGAGATTCATGGGTGATCAAAAAAACAACATCGATCCGTTCACGTATTATCCATTTGGTCAAGGCCCAAGAATGTGTATTGGAAACAGATTTGCGTTACTCGAAACGAAAGTCCTGCTCATTCATCTCTTGTCAAAGTGTAATATAAAGGCAAGTGACAAAATGATTCTACCACTTGAATTGACCAAGTTCAATTTCTCCTTCACGCCCAAAGGTGGTTTTTGGCTTCAACTCGAATCGAGAGATGCCACTCTGAGAAACGGTGCGGAAAGTTCGGGTCCTTAGAATTTTTGCACGGTGTATTGTTGTCTTTTACATTGTTAAATAAAAAAATATCCAGCTGCATCTTTATTGCAGAAACTCTTGTTTTTATTATTCTTATTAATGATATGTTGTCGCTGATCATCCTCATCGAAAACATTCTTGTCACAGATATCCAGGCTGTAGTTATTCTTGTCACTAAAAAATTGGAGTATTTTTTTGAATAATTAAATTCGGTAGTTCACGATTTGAACTATATTTAATACAAAAATTATTATAAAATATTTCAAAATGGCGGCGCTGCAGCTGATGCCGTGGAGGTCCTCCAGTGAAACGAAACACATTCCCAATTAATGAACTAATTAACTTATCGCAAAAATCATATGCTTGGTTGTAGATGATCTATCTAAGAGTAGTGTGTACCAATTTCAAGTCAATCGGTTAACTAGTTTTCGTGATCCAGTGACAACTAGGTCGTAAAATGTATTTAAAAAAAAGAGCAAGAAAGGGACGGGTTATTCGGACGATGAAGTGTTTTTTTGCTCATCTCGGATGATCGAATCCTGGTAGGAATGGTGTGCGCGCGTGGTGAATCACGTGGCTTGAACCTCGTATCTCCAAACGTACATATTACCGTTAATTGAGCGAATTTTAATACTGGCCATGCTTTGCATAAATTGTTCATAACACTTTAAATTTGATAAAGAAAATGCAAAAAAAATCGAAACAGCCAGGATGGCAAGACCCCTTAAGTGTATAAAAATAGCATTAAGAATCCTGGTAAACTTTTCACTCCATAAAATCAACGAATTATTAAAATATTTACTCTTTTGTTCTCTAATTTGACTCTCGCTTGCGGCTTCGATCATTAGAACTCTACCCATGCTGGGGTTGGCTTGGGCCAGCTACGAAATCCCCATGCTTGTACGCTGGTATTCAGTATTTTTAGGGACAAATACGTAATGAAATCAAAATACACTACGATATAAACAGCTGAATTAACGAAAAGTGAATTGAGTAAGTATTCAAAAAGTTGGCAATTGCAGAAATGAAGACTAAAATGTAAAAAAAATGTCAAAAACGTTAGAAGCATTGGCAACGAAATCTTGATTCGAAGAATTTCCCAATTTACTACAAGACGTTTCTTTGAGGTTCTACTGTTCATCTTGTTGTACAGAACGTATGCCATCTACTATGTTGTGATGTGTGCCCATTCCAGTTTACTCGCGTTTGTTTTCCTTATTGTGTGGGCCATACCGTGATAGCTCGCGGGATCGCGCCTGCTCCGTAGATCGAGTGTTTACCGCTAACGGCCATTTGCCATGTGCCTGCGTGCGCCGAAGATCCCGCTGGCTCGCTTGCGGACGGCCTTGCTCCTACCGCGCATGTACTTCTCTTTCTTTCGTTGCAACGCTTCCACCACTTTGCCTCTCCAGGCACAATGGTGGGAGCACCCTATTACCTCCATTCTCACATAGTGAGAAACGTTCGCTACATTTATAAAGTTTCATAAACACGATTATCATCAGCTCGCACTCGTTTCTCACAAACTGAATTCTCCTATTCACTAGCCCAAAACAAAAAAGAAAGAGGCAGAAACGTACAGCTTTCTGAAAAATAACAGTCAGCGAATAAATCGCCATTAATGCCAATCTTGAGATATGAATTTATCTG
Organism: Dyspetes luteomarginatus; assembly: GCA_963669185.1. Taxonomy (NCBI): domain Eukaryota; kingdom Metazoa; phylum Arthropoda; class Insecta; order Hymenoptera; family Ichneumonidae; genus Dyspetes; species Dyspetes luteomarginatus. Next base: position 16,873,593 of record OY769906.1, read on the forward strand.
TTCAGAATTACTCAGTACCACAGATGTAAATTGTGTCCCTCGCACAACGAGTGTTCCAAAAACTTCACTGCTACGTAATACGACGATATTCAGAAAACAGAATACCCACACACCACAAGACTCTGATATTACTAGTAACTCAACAGGTAAGCGAGACACGCAGTCGATCATACAAATTTCGAGGATTGCACTTCATTTACACGTATCCCAAATGATAAGAGTTTTGCAAACTACAAGATTGCATATAACGAAACATAACTTTCCCGTTAGTCGTACCGTTTAATATTATTTACAATAATTTATGTTATCACCAGGATAATCGAACGGTAATAAAATACGTTTCTCGCCATAGTGAATCCCCCACGCAAGCCATGAGCGATTGGTCAGAATCTCCATTTAAACAAACGGCACAGCCTCGAGCGCTTCAGTTCGTTGCGATAAAACGTGTGAGAATCAACGCATTTCAAGGGGACGAGCAAAATTATTAATTGCGCCTAAAGTCCCTTTAAAAAAAAAGATCTACCGAAAGCGTTGCGCTGCTTGATCATTTCATTATGGATTGGGTGACGATAATTCTGACGGTACTGGCCGGATTTCTTGGAATTCGATATGTGTATAGGACAAAAATGAACAAATTCGAAAAATTGGGAATCGTGCACATAAAACCATTGCCATTTTTTGGTAATTCGGCATCTGTGTTTTTCAGATGGTGTCATATCACCGCCATGGTAAATAAAATATACGAATTGAACGATGACGCGAAATACGTCGGATTCTACGAATTTGGCGAACCGATCATTATGATAAGATCACCAGAACTCATCAAGAGTATAACAGTGAAAAATTTCGATCACTTCATTGATCACCGGACGTTTGTGGATCCAGAGCAGGATCCTATGTTTAGTAACAATCTCGTTGGACTTCGAGGCGAAAGATGGAGGGAAGTTAGAAATCTCTTGAGTCCGGCATTTACGAGTAGCAAGATGAAGGCAATGTTCAAATTGATGTCGAAATGTGGAGAAAATGTTGTCGACTATCTGACGGAACAATCAGCTGACCGACCCATCGTCCTTGATACTAAAGACGCTTTCACCAGATATACGAATGACGTAATAGCAACTTGTGCATTTGGCATAAGCGTCGATTCCATGAGAAATCGAAATAATGATTTTTACGTACTGGGCAGAGAAGTGACGAATTTCGACGGTATTCGTCTATTGATGTTCATCTTTATGAGATGTTTCCCGAAATTAGCGAAATTCTTCAATGTGAAATTCTTCTCGAACAAGGTGGTAACATTTTTCACGAATGTCGTGAAAGAAACCATAGAAACGAGAGACCGTGATGGCATCAATAGACCAGACATGATCCAGCTGATGATGGATACGCGAGGTAAAAAAGTTGGCAACGTTCCTGAACTATCGCTCCGGGACATGACGGCACAAGCGTTGATCTTCTTCTTCGGTGGATTCGAGACGTCTTCCACGGCAATGTGTTTCGCTGCTCACCAGATAGCTTCACATCCGGACGTTCAAGAAAAGCTTTGCAATGAAGTCGACAAGGTTCTAAAAGAGACAAACGGTGAACCGACTTACGAGGCTGTTAATGGAATGGTGTATCTCAACGCTGTTATCGATGAAACATTGAGAATATATCCGGTGAACTTTTTTCTCGATAGATTATGCGTCAAGACCTTCGAACTACCACCTGCATTGCCAGGAGCAAAAACAGTCATCATCGAACCCGGAGAGAGTGTTCTGTTTCCGTCATTTTCCATTCAAAGAGATTCAAAATATTTTCCTAATCCGGAAAAATTTGATCCCGAACGATTCATGGGTAACGCAAAAAATGACATTGATCCCTTCACTTATTTGACCTTTGGACAAGGCCCGAGAATGTGCATAGGTAACAGATTTGCACTGCTCGAAATCAAAGTGTTGCTCTTTCACCTTTTGGCGAAGTATGATCTAAAACCAAGTGAGAGAATGCTCTTACCACTGGAACTAAGCAAGGCTAGCTTTGCGATGATACCGAAGGGAGGTTTTTGGCTGCAGCTTGAATCCAGACATACTAAACATTGAACCTGGACGGAAATTTTGGATCATAGGAATGTTGAAAAAAATTTGCTCGCGTGACGTTCTTGATATTTTGTTTTTTTGATATTCAAAGTTATCATACGATATGTTATTCTGATTTGTATACTTCCATAAAATTCAACCACTCATCAAGGCACACCATTCTGCCATGATCTATACCCACTCAATCGTCCGCCACGTTAGCTCCTGGAGATGGAGTATAGACGTGTGTGCCGATAGATAGTATACGCGTGTGTGTCAGAGATCGCTCGTTTGCGCTCACTCTTTCACTCTTGCTTGCCAGAACGCATGTCATCTATGTTATGCCCATACCAGTTTCCTCGCGTTTGTTTTTCTTATTATGTGGACCGTACTGTAATGGCTCGCGGGATCGAGCCTGCTCCGTACATCGAGTGTCCATACCTAACGAGCGATTTGATATGTGCCTGCGTGCGCTGAAGATCGCGCTGGATCGCTTGCGGACGGTCTTACTCCTACCGCGCATGTCCTACCCTTTCTTTCGTCGCAACGCGTCCACCACTTTGCCTCTCCAGGCACAATGGTGGGAGCACCCTTCTACCTCCATTCCCACATATAATAGTGAGAAGCGTTCGCTACATTTATAAAGTTTCATAAACACGATTATCATCAGCTCGCACTCGTTTCTCACAAACTGAATTCTCCTATTCACTAGCCCAAAACAAAAAAGAAAGAGGCAGAAATGTACAGCTTTCTGAAAAATAACAGTCAGTGAATAAATCGCCATTAATGCCAATCTTAAGATATAAATTTATATGTTCAGAATTACTCAGTACCACAGATGTAAATTGTATCCCTCGCACAACGATTGTTCCAAAAACTTCACTGCTACGTGATACGACGATATTCAGAAAACTGAATAGCCACATACCACAAGATTCTGATATTACTAGTAACTTAACAGGTAAGCCAGACACGCAGTCGATAATACAAATTTCAAGGATTGCACTTCAGTTACACGTATCCCAAATGATAAGAGTTTTGGAAACTACAAGACTGCATATAACGAAACATAACTTTCCCGTTAGTCGTACCGTTTAATATTATTAAAAATAATTTCCACCCGCTGATAAATGAAGTTGTATTATCACCAGGATAATCGAACAGTAATAAAATACGTTTCTCGCCATAGTGAATCCCCCACTCAAGCCATGAGCGATTGGTCAGAACATCCATTTAAAGAAACGGCACAGCCTCGAGCGCTTCAGTTCGTTGCGATAAAACGTGTGAGAATCAACGCATTTCAAGGGGACGAGCAAGATTATTAATTGCGCCTAAAGTCCCTTTAAAAAAAAAGATCTACCGAAAGCGTTGCGCTGCTTGATCATTTCATTATGGATTGGGTGACGATAATACTGACGGTACTGGCCGGATTTCTTGGAATTCGATATGTGTACAGGAAAAAAATGAACAAATTCGAAAAATTGGGAATCGTGCACATAAAACCATTGCCATTTTTTGGTAATTCGGCACCTGCGTTTTTCAGACGGTGTCATGTCACTGCAATGCTAAATAAAGTATACGAATTGAACGCTAACGCGAAATACGTCGGATTCTACGAATTTGGCGAACCGATCATTATAATAAGATCACCAGAACTCATCAAGAGTATAACCGTGAAAAATTTCGATCACTTCGTTGATCACCGTACTTTTGCGGATCCAGATCAGGATCCTCTATTTAGTAACAATCTCTTTGCACTTCGAGGCGAAAGATGGAAGGAAGTTAGAAATCTCTTGACTCCGGCATTTACGAGTAGCAAGATGAAGGCAATGTTCAAATTGATGTGGAAATGTGGAGAAGATTTTGTGGAATATCTGTCGGAACAATCAGCTGACCGACCCAACGTCCTTGATACCAAAGACGCTTTCACGAGATACACGAATGACGTAATAGCAACTTGTGCATTTGGCATAAGCGTTGATTCGATGAAAAATCGAAATAATGATTTTTATGCACTGGGCAGAGAAGTGACGAATTTTGACGGTGTTCGTGTATTGATATTTTTCTTTATGAGATGTTTCCCGAAATTAGCGAAATTCTTCAATGTGAAATTCTTCTCGAACAAGGTGATAACATTCTTCACGAATGTTGTGAAAGAAACCATAGAAACGAGAGACCGTGAAGGCATCAATAGACCGGACATGATCCAGCTGATGATGGATACGAGAGGTAAAAAAGCTGGCAACGTTCCTGAACTAACGCTCCGGGACATGACGGCACAAGCATTGATCTTCTTCTTGGGTGGATTCGAGACGTCTGCCACGGCAATGTGTTTCGCTGCTCACCAGATAGCTACAGATCCGGACGTTCAAGAAAAGCTTTGCAATGAAGTAGACAAGGTTCTAGAAGAGACAAACGGTGAACCGACTTACGAGGCTGTCAATGGAATGGTGTATCTCGATGCTGTTATCAATGAAACATTGAGAATGTATCCGGTGAACATTTTTCTCGATAGATTATGCGTCAAGACCTTTGAACTACCACCTGCGTTGCCAGGAGCCAAAACAGTCATCATCGAACCCGGAGAAAGTGTTCTGTTTCCGTCATTTTCCATTCAAAGAGATCCAAAATATTTTCCTAATCCCGAAAAATTTGATCCCGAACGATTCATGGGTAGTGCAAAAAATGACATTGATCCCTTCACGTATTTGTCCTTTGGACAAGGCCCGAGAATGTGCATAGGTAACAGATTTGCACTGCTCGAAATCAAAGTGTTGCTCTTCCACCTTTTGGCAAAGTTTCATCTAAAACCAAGTGAGAAAATGCACTTACCACTGGAACTCAACAAGGCGAGCTTCACGATGATACCGAAGGGAGGTTTTTGGCTGCAGCTTGAATCCAGACATACTAAAGAGTGAACTGAGACAAAAATTTTTGATCATAGAAATGTTGAAAAAATTTACTAGCGTGAGACGTTCTTGATATTTGGTTTGTTTGATATTCCAAATTATCGTGCGATATATTATTTTGATTTGTATACTTCAATAAAATTCAACCACTCACCAAGGCACGAAATTCTGCCATGATCCCCACTCAGTTATCTCCCACTCAATCGTCCGCCACGTTTGCTCTTGGAGATGGAGTATAGACGTGTGTGCCAACGGATAGTATACGCGTGTATGTCAGAGATCGCTCGTTTATGCTCACTCTTTCATTTTCACTTTCATCGTTACTGTCAATTACTCCACATGAACCTTGCCCCTCTTCATCGCATATCTCGCCCACTCCCATGATTCTCCGTTCACGCGCATAACTTTCGTTACTACATTTATATCATTTTATAAACATCGTTTTACGATCGTGTTATAATTTTTAAAACATTTCAAGAGTAAACAAAATTATATATCCCTTATGTAAAAATTCGAATTTTAGCAGTTTCCGTGCCATGTATGTAAATAAAAATATTGTTTTAACGATTTAAAAAGCGATGTTATTGAATATTTTCATTTAAAAAATAAGGCTTCTGCCACCCCACGGTCTCATTATGAAAAATATTCTCAATTTGCTGACAGACGAAGTCGTTCAATCGTCACCGTATCTGGATGGAAATGAAACAGATCCGTTTTATCTGCAATTCCCCCACTCAAATCATGATCTTACGGTCACTGTCATTCGTACAAATGACGCAGTTCGGAGCCGCTTCAGTTAGCTACGACAAGACGTACCAACGCCATCGGGTACCAAGCGGATAAACAAGTTGATTATTCTCATTCAAAGTACATGGAAATTAATATCTATAAAATTACTTCGGTCGTGAAATAATTTAAACATGGATTGGGTGACGCTTATTTTGATGGTACTGGCCGGGTTTCTTGGAATTCGTTACGTTTTCGGGAAAAAAATGAACAAAATCGAAAATTGGGGGATTTTGCACATGAAGCCGGTGCCATTTTTTGGTAATATGGCATCTGCATTTTTTAGAAGGTGTCATTTTGGCATGATTGTAAACAGAGCATATCAACTGAACAAGGATGCGGAATACATTGGTTTCTACGACCTCAGCGAACCAGTCATTATCATAAGATCACCGGAATTGGTCAAAAGCGTAACCGTGAGAAATTTCGATCACTTTGTGGATCATCGTAATTTTCTAGATCTAGAACAAGATTCTCTGTTTGCCAAAAACCTTATGGGACTTCGGGGCGAAAGATGGAAGGAAATCAGAAATCTCTTGAGTCCGGCTTTTACGAGTAGCAAAATGAGGACAATGTTCAGACTGATGTTGAATTGTGGAAAAATTTTTGTTGATTATCTTGCCGAAAGCTCGATCGATCGACCCAACATCCTCGATACCAAGGAAGCTTTTACGAGGTACACAACCGACGTTATTGCGACTTGTGCATTCGGGATAAGCGTTGATTCTATGAGAAATCCTAAAAATGATTTTTACACATTGGGCAGAGACGTGATGGATTTCACTGGTTTTCGTGCAGTGAAGTTTTTCTTTATAAGATGCTTTCCAAAAATTGCGAGACTTCTCAATCTCAAATTCCTCTCTCCCAAGGCCGAGATGTTCTTTATGGATGTCGTGAGAGACACCATCGAAACTAGAGAGCGTGAGGGCATCAATAGACCCGACATGATTCAACTGATGATGGAGACGAGAGGTAAAAAATCGGGTGAAGGGCCTACCCTTACTATCCAGGACATGACGGCCCAAGCGTTAATCTTTTTCTTCGGCGGATTCGAATCATCTTCCACGGCAATGTGTTTTGCTGCTCACGAGATAGCTGTCAATCCGGAAGTTCAGCAAAAGCTTCGTGATGAGATCGACAAAGTTTTGGAGGAGACAAGGGGTGAACCGAATTACGACGCCATCAATGGAATGCAATATCTCGATGCTGTTATCAACGAAACCTTGAGGATGTATCCGGTGACCATGTTTCTCGACCGGATTTGCGTCAAGACCTTCGAACTTCCGCCATCGTTGCCGGGATCCAAATCCATCATCATCGAACCGGGACAGAATCTTTGGGTTCCTGTCTATTCCATTCAGAGAGATCCAAAATATTATCCGAATCCCGAAAAATTTGATCCCGAACGATTCATGGGCAGCGCGAAAAAAGACATCGACTCCTCGACCTATTTTCCTTTTGGACAAGGGCCGAGAATGTGCATAGGTAACCGATTTGCACTGCTCGAAATCAAAGTCTTACTTTTTTATCTTTTGGCAAAGTGTCATCTAAAACCAAGTGCAAAAACGCACTTACCACTGGAACTTAGCAAATCGAGCTTCGCCATGCTTCCAAAGGGTGGGTTTTGGCTGCAGCTTGAATCCAGAAATCCGAAAAAGTGAACGGCGACGGAAACGTCGGATCATAAAAACGTTCAATCTGATTAATCCAATGAAACTTCTTGACATTTTGTTTTCTTTAAAGTCACGCTGAGCGTATTATGTTTTATTCTGATATGTATCGTTACATAAAATTAAGTCACCCAATAAAGTCGGTCGCAGAGATATCGCGTTGCCTCACGGCCTTACGTCAAAATCAAACATATACATTTCTATGTAACATTAGTCGTAGGTCCGCCAATTGAGGAATAAGATGGATCAAGCCCCATAATGTACATATACATGAAAATATTTCGTCACTTCTGTACAATCAATTTCACCGAGGACTGCCATCTCCCTAGGATTGTCTAATGTGGGACCGTATCTATGCTACAAACTCAATTTGGGACGTAAACAACATTCAAGCGGGTCTTTGTTTCAGAAAATACCAGACTGAGGCACTCTTGGGACAAAAATCAAAGCTAGAATGAAACAATAACAAATGAGGAAATATTCTTACTGAAAAGTGCATTCCAAAATTGTAGCCAAGCAACGAGCATCTTTCTCAGATACGATACTCAGCGCCGCACTCACCTTTTCTCCCATTCTACATCGAGACCTGTTCTGAACAGCTCAGAGTATTATGCTCAATTTCCCCTCCCGTGGATGTGTGGAGTAGGATCGTGCCTGGTTGAAATTGACATTGTATCTTGGCCTAGTAGATAAGTTAACTCTGGCCGTTCATACCCCACTCTGCGAGTCCACGGGAGGGGAAGTTGAGCAGGATACTCTGGTCAGTTATATACTCCTCGCAGTGCGTAAAAGTCACGACATGCATAACACACATCAGTAGCCACAGTAGTTAGTGTGATGTTTGCCTGTCAGAGATCTTGCTCGTTCGGTTCCGCTTACGTAACGTCCTCGCTACTGCGCATGAATCCATCCCCACTTAATCGCGTATCTCCTGCCTCCATTACGTCGTACCGTTCATGTGCGTAATGGTGCTCGCACGTAAACCGCCGTTGCCGGAGCCCCAGTGATGGAACACACACGAGCCTACTATGCTTTGCCACCAGAGCTCGGGTATTTTCGGTTTTTGGCCGAGAGCAATAGTAACAACGTCGGAAAATCGTACGCGAATCGGCCGAGACAGAAACCAAAGCGTCACGTTCGAACGGGCCAGAAGAGCCATCTGTTATTGGCTTGCGTTATGTATTGATGACTGCACGGCTACGTATCTGTTCCGTTACTAGATCTCCAGCAAAAGCATTTTATGTGCGAACACCATAATTTACTTATACGAAAATACGATTGCAATCATGTTGTTACGGTGTACAAAATATTTCATAACAATGTTACAAGCACTATTTACAAATACTAATATCAACAGTTTCAATACAATGTATGTAAAAAATATGTCCTTGTTATGATTTTAAAGGTAAGGTCATCGAACATTTTGAATAAAAGAATCACGTTTTTGCCAACCGTGCCATATCCAATCACGGAAAACAACCTATTTTCGCTGACGGATGAAATCATGTAACCACCAAAATAGCTCTACGAAGATATAACACGTTTGCTTCGTGGTGGAAGCATCTCCTACCCGAATCGTATTATGCATAGGCTGGAGGCCGCGATCATTCATATAAACGCAGCAGTTTGTGAGTCACTCCAGTCAGTCACGACAACACGTATCAGTACTGTCGGGTATAAACTGGATAAACGGGTTTATGAATACGTCTAAATTGCTTGATCTAATTCTTAGATCTAAAGAAAATCGTTTCGTTATAAAATAATTGTAACATGTTCTGGATGACAATAATCCTGTCGGTACTGGTCGGGATCCTTGGAATTCATTACGTATTTAGAAAAAAAATAAACAAACTCGATGAATGGGGATTGCTTTACCTGAAAACATTGCCGTTATTCGGTAACTTAGCGCCTGCTGTGTTCAGAAAGTGTCACATGTCCGAGTTGTTAAACAAATTATATTATCTCAACGGGGATGCCGAATACGTTGGATTATACCAGTTCACCGAACCCGTAATCGTCGTCCGATCACCGGAAATGATCAAGAGTATAACCGTGAGGAATTTTGATCATTTTGTCGATCATCGTAATTTCGTTGACCCAGAACAGGATCCTCTATTTGGAAGAAATCTTCTTGGCCTTCAGGGCGAAAGATGGAAAGAAATCAGAAATGTCTTGAGTCCGGCTTTTACGAGTAGCAAGATGAGGGAAATGTTCAAACTGATGTTAAATTGTGGAACAATTTTTGTCGATTATCTGACTGAACTTTCGGCAAACGGACCTATCATTCTTGACTCCAAAGACGCTTTCACCAAGTACACAAACGACGTCATAGCCACTTGTGCATTCGGCATAAGCGTTGATTCGATGAGAAATCCAAAAAATGATTTCTATGTACTGGGCAAAGATCTGACACATTTTGATGGTTTTCGCATCGTGAAATTTTTCATAATGCGATGCTTTCCAAAAATCGCGAAGCTCTTTAATATGAAATTCATGTCACCGAAGACCGAATTATTCTTCACTAATGTCGTGAAAGATACGATCGAAACGAGAGAGCGTGAGGGTATCAACAGGCCTGACATGATCCAACTGATGATGGAGACGCGAGGTAAGAAATCGGGTGAAGGACCTGCCCTAACGATGCAGGACATGACCTCTCAAGCATTGATCTTCTTCTTTGGTGGATTCGAGTCGGCATCCAGAGCAATGTGTTTCGCCGCTCATGAGATCGCTATCAATCCGGAGATTCAAGAAAAGCTTCGTGATGAGATTGACAAAGTGCTGAAGGAGACGAACGGTGAACCAACTTACGAAGCTATTAGCGGAATGCAATATCTCGACGCTGTTATCAACGAGTCAATGAGATTGTTTCCAGTGGTCATGGCTCTTGACAGAGTCTGCGTCAAGACCTTCGAATTGCCGCCAACATTGCCAGGAGCCAAACCAGTCATTATCGAACCAGGACAGAATATTTTGATTCCTTCGTATTCCATTCAGAGAGATCCAAAATATTTTGCCGATCCAGAAAAATTTGATCCTGAACGATTCATGGGTGATGCAAAAAACGAAATTGACCCTTTTACTTATTTGCCCTTTGGACAAGGACCGAGAATGTGCATTGGTAATAGATTTGCGATGCTCGAAATCAAAGTAGTGCTCTTTCATCTTTTGACAAAATGTCATCTCAAACCATGTGCCAAAATGCATTTACCACTGGAACTCGACAAGGGCAGCATCCAGATGGAGCCCAAAGGTGGTTTTTGGCTACAGCTTGAAAACAGAGATACCAGCCTGTGATCCTGGATGAAAACTTTGGATCATATCAACGTAAACCAAATTGATTCGCACGTAGTTCTTGACCTTTCGTTTTCTTGGAATTGACACACTTATCGCATAATGTATTATAGAAATATGTATCGTTGAATAAAATTGAATCAGTCAGCAACTCATGACGCAAATCGTATCAGTGTGGTTAGAGTGGAAAGGTGCGTTTCTCCTGATTACTCCAGCCTCGTCGCTACACGGTTGCACTAATCACTACCCAATTTTAGCCACTGAGGGCCCCAGACCTCTTCGAGATTTTATTTACTGCAGGACCCTAGTTTTTTTACCATCATAATTTAGAGCCAACGCAACAGTCGAACAGGCTCTCTGATTACTCTTGCATAATCTCCTGACCGCAATGCACCTACCTACCATGCAGGCCGAGAGGGCGATAACCAAATAATTTCTGCCAAGCATAAGCTTTTGACAAGAGACATGAGTGTGTGCCGTGATCATTTCCTTGAACGAGACTTTTTTTCCATGCTTAACACTACTACCCACATATTGGAAAATGTCATGAAAACCGATTTCAAAAATACTTATATCTATCCTTACGTGTTTACCGGAATCCCGCATCGCCATTTTAATAATTCCGATGTTTTCCAAAAGTTACGCCAAAGGTCAGATGCAATCCTTTGCATAGCGAAAACACTTGCTCGTTTTGACAAAACTTTTATGTGGTAATAGAAAAAAAAAATCGTTCTTCCTAATTTAAACAATTAATTAGTTATTCGATCGGTACTACATATGATAGATTTTATTTAAAAAAAAGGAACACAAATCTAAGAGGATAATAAATAATACCAAAAATATATATAGTTTCGTTAATGCCATCTAACGTCGTTGGGGAATGCATACCTTTTTTTCCAAAAACAAGAAACATCCAAGTCTTTTATCTTCGTCGACTGTACTTTGTACCACTCAGTTATCTCGCTCTTAGTTATGTTGTGACTGTTATTCAATTGCTATTGTGGTAAATTACGGAATCCGTGGGACCAGTATGTAATGTTGCCTGCGTTTATATAGATCAAGCTCTTCATCGCGTCACTCTCACCAATTCATCTCGCCATTTTTGCACACAACTCGAGCATGCTATATTTATTCAATTTTACAAAGACGATTGTCATTGCATTGTTGTGAAGTGAAAAAAAAATTCTTTGGCTGTTTATAAAATTTCGTTCAGTTCACAAATACTGATTTGAGTAGTTTTATCGCAGTACATTTTTTAAATGCATTGATAAAATGATTCTAGTGATAAAAAAAAACATCTCATCTAATCGATCTATAGTTACCAGAAGATTACATCTTATTTAATCATCAGAAAAATGCAATTGGTATATATACTGGAATTTTTTTTATTCAAAATATAATTTTATCAAATATTTTCAATAGAGGGATAACGTTTCTGCCAACGTCGTGGTGTAATAAATCATGGACAACGTTCTTCATTCGCTGATGGGTGATGTCATTCAATCATCATAATATGCGGAGGGAGATAAAATAGTGACGATTGTTTATGCCTGCGAATACCCCACTCAAACCGTAATCTAACGACCAACATTCATCATACAAACGACGTAGTTGTGAACCGCTTTAGTCAGCCAGAGTAACACGTATCAGTGCCGTCAACTATCAAGCGGTAAAACCAGTTTATCAATTGCATCTGAAATGCCTTAAATGTAAGCTCTACAGAATTAATTGTATTGAAAAATCATTTGAAAATGGATTATTTGACGCTGATCCTGCTGTTACTGGCCGGATTCTTTGGAATTTATTATGTGCTCAGGCAAAGAGTAAACAAGCTCGAAGAGTGGGGAATTTTGCACATAAAGTCATTGCCATTTTTCGGTGCTGCTCTTAACATCAAAAAGTATCATTTCACCGAGTATATGGATAAGGTATACCATCTGAACGAGGATGCAGAATACGTTGGATTCAATCTTTTCGGCGAACCAATAATTATCATAAGATCACCAGAACTGATCAAGAGTATAGCCGTGAGAAATTTTGATCACTTCGTCGATCATCGTAATATCGTTGATCCAGAACAAAATCCTCTGTTTGGGAAAAATCTCATAGGACTTCAGGGCGAAAGATGGAAGGAAATCAGAAATCTCTTGAGTCCAGCTTTTACGAGTAGCAAAATGCGGGCATTGTTCAAACTGATGTCAAATTGTGGAAAAACGTTTGTTGATTATCTTGTCAAAAGTTCGAAAGATCGACCCAATATCCTTGATGCTAAGGACGCTTTCACCAGATATACGAATGACGTAATTGCGACTTGTGCATTCGGCATAAGCGTTGATTCCATGAGCAATCCAAATAATGATTTTTACGTAGTGGGCAAACACATGACGAGTTTCAATGACACTCGTACAGTGCAACTTTTGATCATGAGATCCTTTCCAAAAATCGCGAAACTTTTCAATCTGAAATTCATGCCGCAGAAGGCCGAAAAGTTCTTCACTAACGTCGTGAAAGAAACTATAGAAACGAGAGATCGCGAAGGCATCAATAGGCCGGATATGATCCAGTTGATGATGGATACGAGAGGTAAAACATCGGGTGAAGTGCCTGGCCTAACTATTCAGGACATGACAGCCCAAGCGTTGATCTTCTTCTTCGGTGGATTCGAAACGGTTTCCACGGCAATGTGCTTCGCTGCTCACGAGTTAGCTGTCAATGCGGAGGTTCAACAAAAGCTTCGTAACGAGATCGACAAAGTACTGGAAGGGACAAACGGTGAGCTGACTTACGACGCCATTAATGGGATGCAATATCTCGATGCTGTTATCAACGAAACCTTGAGGATGTATCCGGTGCTCGTGGTGCACGACAGACTGTGCGTCAAGACCTTCGAACTACCACCGGCCTTGCCAGGGTCCAAATCAATCATCATCGAACCGGGACAAAATCTTTGGTTTCCCGTCTATTCCATTCAAAGAGATCCAAAATATTTTCCCAATCCGAAAAAATTTGATCCTGAACGATTTATGGGTCGTGCGAAAAATGACATCGATCCCTTTACCTATTTTCCCTTTGGACAAGGACCGAGAATGTGCATTGGCAACAGATTTGCACTTCTCGAAGTCAAAGTGTTGCTCTTTCATCTTTTGGCAAAGTTTCATCTGACACCAAGTCCTAAAATGCACTTACCACTGGAACTTGACAAGGCGACCTTCAATCTGACACCGAAGGGTGGTTTTTGGCTGCAACTGGAATCCAGAGAATGAACATTGAATGAGATTGAAAATTGAGTTCATCTGCGTAAAGTTTTTAACATTAACCCTTCATATATTATGTATTATTGTGGTATGGATCTTTGAATAAAATTAAGTAACTCATTACCTCATGAGACAAATCGTATCAGTGTGTGGAAAAAATCAGAATGTGCGTGAGTCCTATTGGAAGTCCCCGGTGAAACTTGTAATTCTTTTGCAAATTTGTATTCCCATTAAGCTGTAACTCGTGAAGTATTTTTCCAAACATTATTTTGTTAATGAGTCATTCAAGTAATATAACCACAAATAAAGAATTTTCCACTTACCATTTCCATCCATCCACTTCCTGTTTTTTTGTTTTGTACAAAAGCCTCGCGAAAAGTCCTGCGCACATCAAATAGGGAAAGGAATATGTATTTTTCTTTGTGTCGCAATTCCCACATTGAAAATATAAATGTTGCTGGTTCTATTACACTTTTTTATGTCTCACAGGATTTTTTCTTATGGAATCTGCATGGGCTTTATTATGATAAAAAGTAGTGGTCGAGGTTGTACTCTGATAACATTCAAGATTTTTTATTTATTGATTTGACACACCGATGGAGAGTAAGAAAACTGTCCTTGCTTTATTTTTCGAGTCAGCAGACTTTTCGGCCTCAAGCCTAATACTCTTTTTCAAAAAATATCATCCTTTTCAAGAAAAAAATATATTGGATGCAGTTCTTTATTATTAAAGACAGGAACGTCGGTGTTTTATATCGCCTCCATTGTTCATTACATTTTTCGATTCGTAACAAAATCATTTTTTTAGGATAAAAAAAATGATTTCATCAAATTGTTTCAATATAACAATAACGTTCCAGCCAGTCGTGGCGTGCGCATTTACAACAAACTTCAGTCACTAAACGATAAAGTAGTATTATTAGCATAAGAACTGCCCGGCGATAAAATATTATTACTGCATCCACGAAGTTCACCCACCAGTGTGGTAACGAAGTATAGTCAATACAAAAAAAAAATCGACAAAATTGTGAGATGCTTCAGTCATGCTTACTATAACTTCATATGAGAACCGGCTCGCAATGAATAAACAAACGGATTTATTAATTGCACTTGAAGTGC
Source organism: Dyspetes luteomarginatus (assembly GCA_963669185.1). Taxonomy (NCBI): domain Eukaryota; kingdom Metazoa; phylum Arthropoda; class Insecta; order Hymenoptera; family Ichneumonidae; genus Dyspetes; species Dyspetes luteomarginatus. Next base: position 16,888,682 of record OY769906.1, read on the forward strand.
CTGGAAAAATAAAATGATTGAAAATGCTATTTTTAAAAAATAAATATAATTTAATCACGGACTGGTTGACACTGATCGTGACGATATTAGCTAGCCGGAGTTGTTTGTCTCCGTTACGTGTTCCGTAAAGGTAGTCAAAGCTTGAAAAATGGGGTATCTTGAACCCAAAATCATTGCTATTTTTTGTTACCATGACATCGGCATTCTTCAGACTTTGTCGCATTACGACAAAGCTGGATGAAATTCATCATGTGAAGGAGGATGCAGATTATGTTGGAGTCTACGACTTTGGAGAACCTGTCGTTATTATAAGATCACCGGAACTGATAAAGAGTATAACACTGTAAAAAATTTCGATCATTTTGTGGATCATCATGCGTTCGTTGATTCAGATCAGGATCCTTTTTTATGGCAAAAATCTCATTCGACTGCGAGGTGATAATTGGAGGGAAGTTCGAAGTCTCTTAGATCCAGAATTTACGAGTAGCAACATAAGAAGTCCAAACTGATGTTGAATTGTAAAAAAAAGTTTATTGATTATCTTGAAAAAAGTTTGATCGAAAAATTTGACTGAAACACACATTACTTACTGCTACTGAAAATCGAACAATTCATATGCCAATATTTTTTATCGTTTACTTGGACAGTTGACCCTAAATATGGAAATTTAATAGCACATTGATAGACTGGAATTGAATTAAATGATCGAATTTAACTGCTTGAATACCTTGGAATGCTACGATCGATGAAATTTTTTTTTGTTTTTCTTCGACAGCATTTCGTCACTTTCGGATATTTTTTCCACTATAAATTCATCACGAAAAAAAAAAAATACAATTTGCTCAATTGATTGCTCATAAACTTTACTTTAAAGTAACATGTGATTTAATTTTTTTGTTTCATCGTAGTTCTCAATCGGGTGGAAAATGTTGAAGCAATAACTAACGAAATAATACTTTTTAATTGAAATGTACTCGTTATATATACAGTATGAGAACCTGATTGTTTCGTTATAAATGAAGGTGCTGCATTGACAAAACAATCCCAATCCTCCTCGTTATCCGACGCCCTAGGGCATCAAAACCATTTCATCAAGGTATTGTCGTGTGCCCTCTATCTAGATCCGAAGTTTTATGCCTGTGGACGCGATCAGCTAAAAGGGGAGAATCAAAGGGTCCTATAATCGCCCTTTTACGGAGCCCAGCCAGAAATGTAACGATGAAATCACAAAGAGGAACATTTTTTCAGGGCAGAGAATTTGCCTTGCATCGAATGATAAAAATCTCTCATTGGTATCAGAGCTTGTCTTCCTTCTGAAACAATTTTTTTTTTGGGCTTTTCGCTTGAAAATGTCTGCCTCCTTGACACGTATCGGTTTTTACACCGATAATGCATCGGGCCGAAAATCTGCACACACAAATAAAAGTGGATTCTTTATTCAGTATTCAGTATTGTTAGCTGTCTTTTGACAGTGACAAAAAAAATCAATTTTTTTTTACGATGTTAAATGAAGAACTTTCTATGGTTGGGTCGAAAAAATGTAGCATATTGTTGAATTTTTTTCGGTATCACAGACGTTATAGGATATGAGGCGCAAGGTGACGCCAAGTATATTATTTCGTCTGTCATATTCGAATGAGGCTCACGTGCGACTCGCTTTTCCAGCTACAATTCGGAGGCACTCATACTGCAGTTGGTCCCTGTGGCATATGATGGTTATGATACGTGTACCATACTGTTGTATATATATATTCACATTCATAATTTATTCATGCTCGTGAGGCTATTCTCTCGCACATGGCGCATGGACTCACCATATACTGGTGTGAATGGAACTTTAATGAGGAACGTGCAACCCATGGTACAGAGACAAAAAAAGCTTTATTCGACTATGATATAACTTATAAGAATTTCGACATTGGAGCGCCCTTTAAATCCTATGATGTTGTAGGATGAGTTTAGATTTATGAATGTAACCAGCCACTCGTTGTTTTTAAAAGACTCTGAGGTCACTTTTTCCATTGAAGAAAATATATTTCAAGCAAAATATCCGCATGAGTATTGGAGAGTATTAACGAGCATCCATGATTTTCTGTGAGTATTCATGAGAATCGGTGAGTATATATCTAACAGTATGAGTATCCATAATCATATCTGCAGCTATTCGAGATTACCCGTGAAAATTTGTGATTATCCATGAGTAAATGAGAGTATATCTGCCAAACTTTCAAAAAATCGCGAAACTTTTCAATCTGAAATTCATGCCACAGAAGGCCGAAAAGTTCAAAATCAAATAATATCTGCAGCTATTCGAGATTACCCGTGAAAATTAGTGATTATCCATGAGTAAATGAGAGTATATCTGCCAAACTTTCCAAAAATCGAGAAACTTTTCAATCTGAAATTCATGCCACAGAAGGCCGAAAAGTTCAAAATCAAATATATCTGCAGCTATCCGAGATTACCCGCGAAAATTTGCCTTCCCTGTTTAATATCGGATCTGGGCCTGCCTCGTCATGTAACGGGGATTAGGCCATGCCCTGATCTGCCTGGCCGGGCAGCTTCATGGCAATGACCTGACCAGGCCCTCGAAAGAGCCACATCGGAAAAAATGACAAATAAGAATATCAGTAGCGACGAAAAAAACAAAAAAAAAATATATATTTGACTCGGAAATTTGTTTGCTACACATATTTATTTATTAATTATCGTTGGATAGTGATTCCCGTCGAAAAAAAATTCCTGCTGATACTGGGATTCGAACCTAGACCGATAAAAAAAACGATCATTTCAAAACATGTTCCATGCTAGAATGTTGCACAAAATTCCTATTTTAGCTACCAAATATAAAAAAAATTTAATGACCCAGATATATTCCGGCCTTTGATCAGAAAAACATATAATAATAATTTTTTTTTTCTAAAACGTGATTATGCCGCTGCAATAAATTTATACATATTTTTTCATCGTAGGTTATGAAAATTAAAACAACTTCTATTTCTCACAATTTTCCAATACGATGCAGCATTGTTAGGATATATCTATTTAAAGAAAAAATGACCAACTCCGAGTACCCCAACGAATAAAGCATTATCGATCTTAATACTCGCTAAAATTATTGTATTTAGATAAGCCAATATGAAAAAAAATAATTAAGTTACAGGCATTTTTTGGGTGGCTGATCTGGCGTGGAATGTCTCATGTGTGTCCAAATTGCCACCGGTTACTTGAGAACTAAATCTAAATGGAAATGGTAAAATAATTGCGTCAGAAACGCAACATCGTATGTCCAAACGCAACATTGTCAGGTTTCCTGCGACGTATATGTATGTTACACTGACTTTAAAACTTTACAATTAATAGTATATCTTATATAATTAATATTCGTAAATATCTGTTTCTTACATGTTGGCACGTTTTGAGATCGTGTATTTCTTTCACGAGTTCAGTGTACGAAATACCGAGATAGCAGCACTCACTGACAACGACAGCCTCCCAATGCCTAGACAAATCGTTAATAATAATTATATTATAAAATAGCAGAATCATTAAATAAAACAATGTCAATGAACTGCATGTTTAAACGGAGACACAAAATGTATTACGAGGCAGAAAAGTACCCATGAATACGAGGCGTTCAATATTGGCGGGTTCAACTGGTCGGGAAATGGCGATGTTCCGTACGGGCAGTGCACTGCTCAAAAGTCGATAAAGTGCAAATAAAAATAATGGTTTCATTTTTTGGAAAATGTCGATGTCTTGTCTGCTCACGACACTGCTTGCAAATCGATAACTTGTATAAAATACTTGTCGTTTTCCCGATCTGTTCCATGGCAGTGCCCTGTCGGGGAAACCAGATCGGGCAAGGCTAGCCAAGGGCGAAGATCAAACAAGGATTGCCCGGCCACATTTCTACACGGCTATGATCAGGGAGTATCTGCCTAACCCTCCGTTACTCAACGTGAAAAAATAATCCGTGAACCCTCACGTGGGGTTTATCCAAGCCCCCAACTTCAATTATATATTTTTCAATAACAAATTAAACTTATCCAACAAATTCGATTTATTATTAATCTTAAGGCCCTCAGAAACATGATTCATTCGTATTTGACCCGAAAATAAATATTTTATAAGGAAATAATTGAAAATTAAGTTCTCGAGAAAAATAAAATCTATGCGTAATGCCAATAATAAAAATGCTGGGGTGTGCCCTACACTCCACGTGAGTAACGGAGGGCTAATAATGAACGTGTATATCTAACCATTACAGTAATACTTTGATTATCCGGGCTCGGATTACCCACAACTCCCTTTTGATTTACATCGTCGCTTTGATCAACCATGGCCCGGATAATTGGAGCTTTACTGTACTGTTATAATGTAACGTAATTAAATTCACTTAACGCCAAATTTTTCCTGCTAATTTTACCGGAGAAACGAAACAAATTTTAGTCTAAAGTTGCCATGATCCAGCGGTGGTCGCATCGCCACAGATCGTCATTGGCCGAGTCATGAAAAAAACTTAATTTGACCAAAGAGTTTAGCAGTTTTTTTTCTTAATTTATTTATCGGGGATCGAAATGTCGACGTTCGCTAGGTCGTCCAGCAGGATTGTAGACTATACCCAGTCTGTCTCGCCGTTTTTCTAGCTTCTCGTTCGATCTTCCCTCTCTCATCCCATCCTCAGGATCCACATCTTTGTATGTCCTATTACCGTCTTATTTCCCACTATTTTCTCGTTTTATCCTTAGCCCTCGTCCTACATTTACTGCTACTTAATTTTCATCACGTTGGGTCCATTCAACGATCTCGTCCCGTTTATCTTTTCATTATTTTCAAACCTCATTTCGAACCTGTCTTCTTTTCTCCATTTGTGATTTTTTTTTTCATATCTTAATCTAGGAAAATTGCACAAATTATGTTTATCGGTTCTTACACTGTATTTACGTGATAATTTTATACGTTCATTGTTCTTGTATTTTGCAATACGATTCATTCTCTCTCACCTTGTGTTTTTTTTTTTTTTTCATCATAATTTTCACTCGACACCCAATCAAATTGAGCTCTTTTATTACCTAAATTTATCGCTGATTATCGACTCGTAGCTTGAAGAATTCTCATCCTTACTCGACGTACCTGTGGGGCACTCATTTTAATACTTACTTTTTCTCTATTGTTATATATTTTTTTTCTTCGTGTTTATCATGTTTCCTCTATTATTGGAAAAGGCAAAATTATACTCGGTTCGAATACAATGAGAGTTTATCGTGACTACGGTAAACAACTCTACTATATTCTTGCTCCCATCGCTGTGCTTTCTTCCTAGTTTCTTTTTTTTCGTGGTTTTTTTTTTTGCTCCTCCTAAGAATGTTCGTTGTTTTCTCGATTTTCTAGACTACCACACTGCAGTCGCTCTCGCAGACTATCGATTGCCATATCTCTCTCTCTCTCTCTCTTTCTCTCGATCTTATTATCACGGAGAATTGTTTCTCTTCATGAGAGTGCGGGACGCTGTTTCGTTTGGAGAGCCGTAAGAGTCGAATCGAACCTAAGTGTATTGGCAGTTGCGTCCAGGTTTCACTCTCATCCAATCGAGCCAGAGGCCTTTAAGACCTCTTCTCTCTTACTCTCACACCCAACTTTACTCATTCCCTCACTTGTCCCTTGTGCACTCTTTTTACGCTTCCAAAAACAAAACGTCTGTGTACCAAACCTTTTTTTGTTTTTCTCGTTGAACAAATCAGTGGTGAAGAAATTTTATTTCCCACCGAAAAAAGAAAGAAAATCTTGGGACACCCTCGATCGATTCGAGGCATCCTTCATTTACTTCAATCCGTTTAATTACATAATATCGGTAATAGAATTTCTTGCACCCCGTGTTAAATGGCATTGAATTAATTTACACTTATAAATTATCTGATTATGGAAAAGTTAATTGGGAAAGAAAACTTAACAATATTTTTTCATTCGTTAAATTTTTTTTTCCAACTATTGATATCCAAGCATAGCAATTTGATCTCATATGAATCTTTTTCGAAGCAATTAAAAAAAAATTGCATTCATTCAAAATTCATTGGAGAATCTCGATCTAAAAGGCTTATTCGTTAAAATATAATGTGCACTATGGGAATGATACGAGTTGGCACATCTGCAGAGCCAAATTTTCGAATGTTACAACTAGTTTTAATGGTAAATAGTTGGTAATAAGGGATTCTGAGCTTATCGTTAGTGGAGAAAGTGGAAGAGCTAAAATCGTGAACCCTCACGAATGCACTAGTTGAGAATATATACTTTGTATGGCGGGTTATATTACAGGTACTATGTCTACGAGAGCAGAGCCAAGAAGAGAACCAACGTATAAAAGCAAATATGATTACCGTCCCTTTTGGCCTCGTAATCTCCGTGAGCAGATTTCCAACTCGATGCTCTTGGGTTTTCACGTAGCCTCATTCGAATTATTCGGTGTTATCTGGGCAAATTGAGTCAACCCTGTGGCTTTGAACCGCTAACCAATTTCACACATTTTCACCCGAGTACATCGACGAACCAAATTACAAATTTTCCACTGCACTGATTCGTCCACTGGTTTTTTTTTTTTTTTTTTTCGTTTGGGTAAAAAATAATGATTCGATTCGTTCGATTTTAATCGAGTATTCGATTGATCTGGGAATGAGAAATTTGCGAAGAATTCCTAATTCGTTTTGTTTTTGGCCAGAAAAACAGTTTTATAGGTAATGAGAAAATTTGAGATCAAACGAAAGAAATTACTTTTTTAATTAAAAAGTGACATTTAGTTCTGTTTGTTTGCATACATATGTTAAGCTGAAGAGTTTTGGCCAAATGCCTCGGACAGCCGCCAAAAATATCGAAATTTGAAGTCATCATAATTTTCCCTGAATTTTATCGATTTTAGCTTACATGTAGGGTTTTGGAACCCTCCCTAAAGGGCTTAGTGAATGCGATATTCAATGCACACCGATATTTGTATTTTTTCAGCTGTGGAACTATTTTGAAAAATTAACGACTTCGTTCCATTTCGAAATTTTTCGGTTTATATATTTTTTTAATATACCACATAGTCCTGGTCGTGATATTGCAAACTGAAAAAAAATTGCTGAAGCCGCTTTCTCGTGATTTTTTTCGCAAATCATCCCATATTGCTCGAACTATTAGTTGAAGTCGAGCTCAATATTTTCGCCATTCGACGATTTTCTGAATCTAAATTTCGCCCACCAATTCTCCTGCATGTGCAAGGATTACATTGTTTTCCAATTAAAGGTATTTCGACTTTTTTTAATACCAAAACGTTCGTAACTTCAAGAACATGAATCGAAAGGGTTGCGAGTACAAAAATTTCCAAGTAGATATTGATGAGACGATTAAAAAAATCAGTAAAACATTTAAAATCGATCTAATCTCATAAAGGAGCATTTTTTTACCACAATTCAAAAAAAAGTCCAATCCATTTATTTGAAAACTCACCCCAGCAACGGTCAAAGTTTTTGAAAACTTAAAATTTTATTTTCGTACCTTTCGTGGTTAAAAAAAAATGCCAACTTCGATATTCCAAGAATCCATTCAAATCACATGGCATTTTTTCAACCGGTTTCGCCTATTCTTTACAATTTTGGCCACGACAAATACCCTTTACGTTTAATTAAACTTCTTGGCATGGAAAAAAAAAACCCCGGAATTGCCTATAATTTTTACAACGTGCAGTATAAAACACGTGGAAATGCTTCTCGATATGCGTCAGGGGGAAAGGCCGTGTATGACCCTTTTTTACGAGATACTCACCCGATTCGAAGGGATCCAGAGAGTAGCCACTCTTTTTCACGAAACGAGGAATGATATCGTTTCAATGTGGGCGAGCTCCCAAGTACAGGTTAGCGACGCGGAAGTTGGCTGGGGAGGGGGGAGGGGATGAGAAAAGGAAGAAACTTATAGTCCGCGTGGAGAGTACCTATGCCCTCCAGCTATTTTTCGATTCTTCATGCCGATGGTCGTTTATGCAACAAACTATACAAAATTATGTTGGGAAAGCGGAAAAATGTATAAAGCCACAAACAGTTTGTTTTATACGACATGCTACAATGGATAAAATGCGAAAAAATAATAATTTTTTTCATGTTCTGCTCTGCGTTATATTGTTCACCATCGGATGAAAATAAAATAGCCTTAAAAGTAAAGTAGCTTCCTTTGATGCCTGGCAAGCCTCCAGGCAAAATTCCCTGAGAACATTGCCACTTTTTTTTTATTTATTTTTTCCCATTATCTCTTTATCGAGAAAACAGCGTCCTCTTCGAGTAATATTTTTACCAGAAAAAATAAGGGACTAAAAAAATTAAGTATATAAAATATTGTATATTTGAGAGGAACGAAACGGCAATTTTCAAAATTGCAACTAGATAATTGTATTGCTTGCTTGAATAAAATGTTCGAATAAATTCTCGATTCTCGATACTACAATTTTTACGTATTGCGACTTCATTTGAAATACGAAAGCTTGCATTATATTTTTAAAATGTTATTTAAGCTACTTTTAAAAAATAGTTTTAATATATATTTATCTCTAAAAATTATCACGATTACGTTTTTTCTTTTGTTTTTATTTTCTTTTATCTTCTATGTTTTTTATCGACGTTTATATTTTTGTTTTATCGACAGACGACTATCACATAGCTCTGTAAGCGTAAAAATGAAATCTTGATGTCATTCCTTATATTGGATTGATGGTTTTTTCAAACGATACGTGCAAAATTGCAACGAGAATGATAGTTTTACGAATATAATAGCCACCGTCATAGCTCAGCTTTCTGCACAATCATTAAAGTGTTTTCAGGGCATAAATGTGTCATGACGTGGGCAGTAAAACTAATGGAATACGGCTGTATCACTTCTCCTTACGCCAGCTCCGTGTAAAATGGCCAACTATTTCGTCGAAAAATGCTTTCGAACTCATTGAGAAATCGCGATTATTAAATAAACAGTGAAATAAAAATGAATTCTTCGGCCATCAAAAAATATTTCAATCGTCTTAATTTTTTGGACCTTCAATAATCTTCACCTTTGAATATTTCAGCAACAGCTTTTAATCGAAGTTCACCCATCGGTAATTATTTTTTTACCTTTCCAAACTTGTGCATTTTCAATGAAAAAAAATAAAAATAAAAATACGGTCTTCGAGGAAGGAAAAATTGATCAAGTTATGAAACATTTTTTGTTCCGTTTGATGAAAAACAAATAACGACGTTCAACTGTAATGACAATGGAAAAAGGATGATTCTTTGGGGACATAAATTTTTGTGGCGCTATGAAAATAATTCAAATCGTGTATGAGAAATAGATAAAATATAAAATGGGAAAAAAAAATATTTTTCTAATATGTTTTTTATACACCTGCCAAATATACATATATATATATCACATATTCGTTTGAAACATATATTGTTTTTATATTTAACATATGAAATATATGATTTTTATTCCTCATTTATTTGACATATTTTTGCGACAAAATCTTGTAATGTGAAAATAGGTTTTTCCATATTTTTCTTTTCATGGTGGTGATATTGTAATTTCAAGAATGTATAAATGTTACTAAAAATTGAATTGGTAGTATTTTTTTTTCGTTAAAAAATAGCAAGCAAAATATTGAATGGAATGAAGATCGAACATCAGCATCTTCCCTACGGATCTGCGACGAAGAGGAGAAAAAACAACTGACCACATCGTTTGACAACTGAGGCCAGGCTTGCGACGCGTATTCTTGGGGAATTAACACACATTTGCGATGTTATTGCTTGAGAATACACAGTTGTAACTAGGAATCCGACTCGTAACAATGGTACATCGTTCTTATTTATCAACAATTTATCTCAACATTCTACGTCGAAGAAAAACCTTTCATGATGATTATCGAGGATTTATCGGCGAAGAAATTGATGGACATCGATGACTGCGACTTCTGAGGCCAGGTTGGCGACGCGTATTCTTGGGGAATTAACACACACTCGCGATGTTATTGCTTGAGAATACACGTATTTGCCTGGCCGATAACATCGGACAGGTGACTCTGAATACAAATCGAAAATCGTAATGGAAAGATTCATGAATCAACTCATCAAAAATGTTAATGATGGAATACAATATTACTAAATTTATTGATTTATTTATTTTATTATAAACCATAATGTAAGATTAAATAATTTAATTATTAACAATAATAATATATTATGTAATTAATTACTCGACTGATTCAAACGCGTCTATTATCTCCCAATGAAAATATTTTTATTGAGAACTGTCAATTGCTTTTTAATTTACAATTTTTCCATATTGTTGACTGTAATTACCGACAGATGTACATTTTTTTTAGTTACCTCAACGATGATCATGCGAATTTAGCGAAACTCTCATAGCAAAAATGTTTTTCTCGTCAGTATGGCACAATAGTAAAGTGTATTTGATCGAAACTCTAATGTGTATTAGAGTTTCGATCAAATACACTTTACTATTGTGAAGATTGCAAATACATATAATGGCGGATTACACGAGAGATTACATGTTGTGTTTGTATATATATAGAAGAAAGTAAAAATAATAATGGCAATTGCATGAGTCCACTTTATTCCTTCTTCTTTGTCTCCTTTACGGTAAAAAATATCTACGATGGTAAAGTGAAGAAAAAAATCACGAAATAGCGCTCAAATTTTGAATAAAATATTTTTTCAAACTCTTATACATCATTAAAGAATGCATAGAAATATTTAAGAATTAAAAGAGAAACTCTCCCTTTTTGGTAACCATAATAAAACAGTGATCGAAATATTCGATCATTTTGCCATCGTCAAGATGTGCCAAGTTAACGGAAATATTGACTTCGGCAGCTGCTGGTGATTTAGAAATAATTATAACAACGATAATCAAAAGTTAGAAGAGTATTAAAAGTTTTCCTCATTACGTATTACTCTTCGTCTTACATCGGTCAGTGATGTCAAATTTTTTGATCGAACACTTTGGTAGTAAAAGTCTTTCTTTGTTCGTGTTTTCTCCCCCCCCCCCCCATTTTCTTCATACCGCGTTGAATCCTGTGGCTCACTGACTTCTTCACGTGCGTTTGTACGTTTTTTTTCTTCTAGGAACCATCAATCTTAGATGTGACTGAAACTCGTGCGATTCTTTTCTTTTTTTTTTTTTTTCCACTACGAGAGATGTCGGACGCCGCTGAGGGATTTCTTCCATCCCCCTGTGTGGTTGCTTTCTCGCCAGCAATTTACGGTTGGCGAGATAGCCGCAAGTATAAATCACTCTTTAGCAGAGCTTTCGCATCTGAACACACCAACAGCACCGAGATTCGTTGAAAACTTAACAAGCCGAGTAATGAGAAAGCGCGAAGAAGATATTCTACGGGCTAACACCCTTGGAATATTTGTACATGATGTATTCCACTTGGTTTCGAACAGTCGAAGCCAGAGCCCTATAAAAAAAATCGTGACTTCATCACACTTTACCGGTATTTTTGAAGGAATTTATGCATTTTTTTTTAAGCTTGGTCCAAGGAAATAAGGATCATTCAATGAGTCGTCTAATGCACCAACGAAAAGGAATAATTCATATCTTCATCATAAACTGGGACATGATTGTGGATGAAAGTAATATTACTATATGGGTAGAGAGAGAGAGAGAGAGAGTCGAGTCATGTGATGTTATGTCGAAGCTCCAGCAAAGTGGTCTCATAGATGGGACACACCCTTCGGACAATCAACGCTTTTGATGCATTACAAACGAGGCCTTTATGATTAGAGATCAATACAGAAGTGCCTGATAGCTGCGCAAAATGTACACACACATGTATACACGAAGCCCAAAGGATGACGCGGACGTCAAGGGGAATGATGACCATAAGCTCGATCTCAATGAGGATGCCTTTGCGAGAGATGTTGTTAGAGATTCTCGTTTGTGAATCATCAAAGGTAAGGGCAGGACATGTACTACGGACAGTGTGGACATCGGGATAAATCTCTCATCGAACAGTATAAAAAATTCAGCGTCGTATGATTGATTCGCACTTTCAGCCATTCGATGCTCAATTTACGCCAATGGTTGTGTTAAATTTATTAGACTTTCTCATCTTGAATTTTTAACATGTTTTTCTCACAGATCAGTCGATAAAGATGCAATAAATTAATTGCAATTGATGCAAAATTGTGGCATGCATGCCACATCAAACTTTCATTCAGTTCCATTCAGTCATATTCAAGAAAAACACGAGTCTCCAAATCTTTCCTTCAAAAAAATGACATAGTGCAGCAACCTGAAGTTTCCGTAAAATATATCGAAATTATCGATACTGTGAAGTTGGGCGATTTTCCTGTTCGGCTGGCCTGAGGCGCGCGCTTTTCAAACAACGACAATCGCAATTGCACGTTGACGAGGTAATTTTCTGAGAGCATCACCTTGAAAATGGGATTATCGAAATTGTATTTTTATTTTTTATGAATTTCCATCAGAACATTGTACAAATTTCTTTTTTTTACACTTTCAGAAAGAAATTTCTTTTTCTTATTGGCGAATTCACACTCAATGTTTTTTGACACCTTTCAAAATGCTAAAAGTGATCTTTATTGAAAAAAAAAAAGAAAAAATTCAGTAAAGGACAAACTTTTATAGGCTAGGGGCTAGCTTAATTTATCCGGAGAGCTTTCCACCGAGACCGTGAGACCCTCTTCACTTTTCCGATGCTCCTGCCTCTGTACTCTAGGTGGTCGTTGACTATACGAGCATACGAAAACACATACATACGCGCACACATACAAATTTACCCACGGTACATATTTATTGCTCACGCTACGTTCCTCTGACGCTATCTCATGGGACGCATTGCCTCTTAAACGACTGCCGCGAGCTTTTACGTATATCACATGTTTACCCTCCAAACGCTTCTGGTGGACGAATATAATAGTTCGGTAAGAGCAATTACCCAAGAGAGTGGCGAATGAGAGCATTCCTTGAAGTAACGCAAGGACTTTTGTATAAGGATGGTATAGCAATTTTTTTTTCATACACAATGATATCTGACAAATTCTTTTGGAATTTTAATTTAATTTCCTTATTAAGTTTATACTCTCAAGTTTTTACTTAAGTTTATGCTCAAATTTATACTTGAGTCCATACATAAGTTTATACTTGAGTGACGACTCGTGGGTTCGGTCCCAATTGAACCTGGCAACGATTATTGTTAATGCCTCCCCTCGATGATCGTACATTGAATGATAAATTTGTTTTGTATGAAATGATTTTTTCCCGTCTATGTTGAAAATATGCTAGAAATAAATGAGCAACAAAAATTAGCAGGGTTGATGAAATTTCTTCATAAACCAGCCGTAATATTTCAGGCCTTATTCTCGTCATATTCCAACGACCACAATGGAATATCCATATAGAGGGAGTCCTTGTTTTGACGGCGTACTGAAGCTGATCGATGGCGGACCATCAAACGCATCGATCCTCTCGCACCCTCTCCGCTGACAAGCCCATCCCCGATTGGCTTTCTCATTTCACAGCCATGAGTTACGAGAGAGGTGGGGAGCATGGAACGGTATAGGGAATTGGGTACTTCCGGCGGAACGGGAACTCACCCAACTTCCATATGGAGATAGACACACTGTGAGGTTTCAGAGAGGGATGAGAACAAAAAAAAAAGTAAAATCTCAAATCCACTCGGGCTGGTTCAGTGTACGGCGGTAGGTAAATCCTGTTTCGCGTGGATTAGCTGCACAGCTAAGGAAAAAAAGACAAATATAAGTCAAATATATGTCCGTTAAAAGCATCTATTTTTTTTTTTTATGTTTCAAAATGTAGTTGCGTCTTGGACTGTTGGATAATGAACACAGTTTTTGGGTACACACACTGAGACACACTTAATTATGCCACAGAACTTGTGTAATGATTTTTCTCATGAATAAAAACATAAATAATATTGAGAGATGAAATTGACATTGGAACTTTTAAAGGCTTAAAAATACATAGAAAATTTATTATCCTTCGCACCTGATATTGTGTGTCATTTGCAACTGGAGCTAAATTCGTCATAATTCAATTATTCGGCGCTCATTTTTTATTTAAATGGAGAATTTTCATATTTCTACATAATCTTTTTCATCAATTCACTTTGTACAATATTTCTCATCGCCAGTATATTATTTTAACGATGCCCAAGCCGTAAATGGAATTGAAATTTAATCCTGATACGATTTCCTGACGTTTATAAAATTATAGGGCCCCGTAAGTAAATATATTTATAAATTAAAAGAGATAATGACAAATGAGCTAAATGAAAAAAAGAAATAACGAGCAATATATTTGTCAAGAATAAATACACTTTGTAGATACAACCAACCGGTAATTTTGCTTGCCTGATGGGAAACCATATTGGCTCACCGGATATCGATTGTATTTGAGCGACCATGAAAGGCAAATAACGGAAGGACAGTAACAAATATCCCCGCAAAGCCATCCAGAGTCCCGATGAATCTTGTGATAAATTACTGCTAACAAAACATCGAACATTTCGATACAAAAATATTCAAACGAGACATCCAGTAAAAGTTGCAATTGTACCTCGAAGCACATGGCTTGAGGGCAGGAAGCGGAAGTCAACTACTGATTCAATCAATTCGTCCAAGGATTTTCAACGGATTGCATTGTGATTTAGAATATATTTCCCCGATAGAAAATAGAACGACGGAGATTGAATAAGGAAATGACTTGTTTGGCGAATAAAAAATAATAATAAAAAGTTTGAATAAAGCACAATCAAGCAATCCTCGAGATCCTGTATTTTTTCCTGCTTCTCCATGCCTTGTTTAAAGTTTTCTGATTTTTTTACTCTGGTCTGATTTATTCATCATGTATTTCCCGATACAAAAAAAGCGAAAAGTAACAAGTACCATCCTTGCTTTTGTGTTGGCTTTCTCATGAACGACTTCAACGTCGATGTCCTAAATTTCTATTGACAAAGGAAACGAAAAAAGCTTCAAAGGATACGAGACAACCAGCAGAATACTGCAGGCTCCAAAGTGGTGTATTCTCGTACAGCAAAAAACATTTTCGCAGTAGCCATATTGCCATGGTTAGTAGAAACAGCATGGTGAGCTTGGGAGAGGCGGGCAAGGTGGATTGGCAATGGTATCGTATAAAATGACAATAAGGGAGTGTCACGTGGGCAGCTTGGATGCCTAGAAGAACATCAATAACATTCGTTACGCCGACCCCATGATGGTCTGTATAACCTTCTGCCCCTTTGGCCAGCTACCACCCGAACAATACAACCCACAAAGTTGACTCGGCACACTTGTTTATGTTCACCTCTATTGTGGTTCATCAAATATTAATGGACATCAATGGTGGAACTAAAAGTAGTTTCAATTTACAACAAATGGATGACGTATTTCCACACGACAGGGTGCTTTACGGACAATTATAGTCCTGAACAGGACGTCATTTAGGACGCCAGATTAAGTTTAATCTTCAGTGCAAACCTGAGCCATAATACTTTACTTTTGTACTTAAACTCAAACTTAAGTCACATCTTGAGTACGAACTTTCTTTTATTTTAACTTGAATTCAGACTGTCAATGAGAACACTTGAACTTTTGCAATTTATATTTGTCTAGCATGATTTCCAAGCGAAAGTAAATCGAAAATTGTTCATGAACAACTGCTGGGTGATTAGAACAGCAGAGGCAAGAAGAGACTTTACCGCCAGGGAAGGAAATCCCACATTACTTGACGTAATGAATTTTCGTCGTTTATCGGTGGGGCTGAATGAGCGAACAATCGACTGTGGTAGACAAGCCAAATAGACAGTCATACATGAACAAGACGAATAAGAAAGAACGAAGAAGGGAAAAGAGAATACCTGGCTCTAAAGATCGCATCGACCTGGCGAGGGGTTGAAGAAAAAAAAGAAAAAGCACCCACACAAAGTGTAGTGAGTGTACCAAAGAGGGCTCTGCTGTGGCAAGGAGTATGGGGGGTCACGCCCTCTTTATACGACAATGGCTTTATACTTTTTCTTTCCAGTGTCGTACTTATATATATATATATATATGTATATATATACATATATATATCAGAATAGTTCTCACTCCCATTGCCCACAACCCTGTCGTATTCCGCACCTCGCTCACTTTTATATTCCCTCGGTTTACGAATTAAATTAGCTGGATATACCCTCTCTATGGCGAAGGGATGTTTTTGAAGAGCCCACGAGCCTGAGAGACGCACCCAAGCAGGCCGAGGAACCAAGAGATAAAGAAAAGAGGAGAAAGAAGAGAAAAGGAAAAAAAAATGATCCCTCGATGTCTCACGAAGTCACGAACCGTAAGGAGGGATTCACGGGGCGCGAGGCAAGGGAAGAGGGGTGACAACCTCACCCCTAGTTTCGATAGCCTGCTAGGAGTGGTTCTCTGTCGTCGACCGAGTTACGGAAGGATGTTGAAATTTCCCTTCGAGGAAGTATTTTTATTTTTTCTTTCGGTCTTCTTTTTTTCTATTTTCTTTTTACTCTCTCGTCTCGTATGATGTCTTTGTCGAGTCTTGCCATTTCTCTTTTATCAACTGTACCTTTTGCCATACCTGTTGCCTTCAATTTTTCACACACACAGCATGAACAGGTTTTGGCGTTCTTTTTCAATATAGCCGTCAGGCTTGAGGCAGAGAACTTCCGAGTTTGCTTTATTTCCATTGAATAGAGACAGTTTGAAAAGATCTTTGGAAATGTAGAGATCGTGAATGCTTTGATTTTTTTTTTCTATCTAGTCCAGATAAATCGCTTTGGGGTGGAATAAATGTTTGAGATATTTTGAAAAACTTTTGTCCAGGTTTAAATGAGCCGGATGAGATTGATCTTCTCGTGTCATTAGCTGTATTATTGTGACAAATTTGTCTGATTTGAAGACGTTTGCAGTATAAATATAATGTTCATCATATCGTATGATATTGAAGTTTGCATCGTTGGAATGCAACGAAATTCGATGAAAAAAAAAATATATATATATCAACATTGCATAGAATTTTGTTTCCTAAGATTATTTCATCCGATTAACAAGATAATATGAACAATTGTCAAACTGCCCCGACCCCCCGGAACTCACCCCTGACAGGGGTTGAAATTTTTGTTGGGATTTCGTTGCATTCCAACGATGCAAACTTCAATGTCATCATATCGTAATGAATATTGTGGGTAGTATTAGATCCAGAAAATATTCTCTCAAATGATATTCTATGATTTGGTGAAAATAAAAAAGTGTTCGAGTACGTAATCTCCAAATTTACAACCAAAAATATGGTTGAGATGCAGAAAAAAAATTATTCGTGGTCAATTGATCGCGTAAGTCAATTTTTTCCTCACAAATTGCTGCCATTTCCTTTGATAATTTCCGCCATTTTGATGCTCTCATGACTCGAGTCCCCAACCGCCATTTTGTCTACTTCTCGATTCAACCAAAAAAGATATCGCCGTCATTAATCTGTTGCCTTTATTCGAATAAAAACCATAAAATTAATGAGAAAATTCACGCTGAGGATAGAACACCTAATCTTTGAATCAACAAATCACGTTTACCAGGGTAAGAATATATTTTAAAAACATAACCAAACTCTGAATTGGGTCAGAGCTTTTCGGTTCGACAAAAAAACTCGAAAATAATGACGCGTTTCTAACCTGTTGTTACAATTGTAACAGTAACCATAAATAAATCAATCAGAAAATGCCATGATATTCAATAGGACAAAAAAGAAACTTGGACGAATGATTTTGTATCGAATAACCGGAAATCCCGATTTTATGGTCAACTTAACGAAACCTCGAAGGTTTCGCACGGAAAATCATTGTGATTTCTATCGGTGGAACAGAGAGCCGAGGGTCAAGCCAATTGTCGCGCCACCGGCGTTTCATTTCGCAAAGATAAACCACAAACTCTTGGCACATCTTCATTAGAGTGGTTCCCGGACTATTCTCAGCGCTTATTTTACGCCCGATGAAGGAGTAAAGGACGATGAGCGAGGGCTCTTATTGCCACACAGAAACAACACGAGCGAAAGCTCGTTTTGTTTCATGAATCAGCTTTCCGTATAAGTTTTGTTCCAACTCTTACCCAGTGCGTTGTGTCTTCATCGTTTGTGTTTTGTTACCCTGTTCGGTAGAGCTCCGTGAGAATTGTCCCTGGCCATTCAACGATCTCTTTTGGTTCAACGGTACACCGGACCAATCCAGCCACGAACAGAACCGGACAGGACCAAAGTCCAATATTTTGATGCAGCCTCTTAGAGTTCGTTATGTAATGGATAAATTTTGTCGCATGTAAGTCAGCAACGTTGCTTCGTGAAAGTGATTGGCAGCTTGTCGTCTTTTGTTGAATCGTTTCCTCTCTCCACGAGAATACATAAAAAACATTTCTGACTCTGATAAGGGTCCCTATGTTGACTGAAACAATTTTATTTGTCTGATAAAATGTCACAAAATTTTCATGGTCGTGTTGGTGTCTGGGAATAAATGTCAGATAAATGTGCTTTTGGGTTGATTATCATTTAATTTTTAATGTTTTCGGAGGGCTGAACGTCTCTATTATGTAGGAGTGGAGTATGAATTGGGGAGAAATGATCCCTGTTAGTCTAAGTATTTTTTCTATCTTCTGTAATATTAGAAAAGTTACAGGAATTATTTCGTTTCGAGCCTGTTTCTGGCAAAATTTTCACAACAGATATTTATGATTTTTTTCACTGACCGTCCAATGGGTCCCAGTTAGTTTCACTGTTTGTATTGTATATATCCTCCACAATGGGAGAGAAGCTACAGGAATTATTTCGCTAAGCTTCACTGTGAGGAAAAATTGTAATGACCGAAAACATATCACATCAAACATTTTCAAGTTTTGTTTTGACTCTACAGAGGATCTCTGTCGGTTAAAATACAATTTTTTCTATCTTGTATATTCCATTGACTCATTGTAATTCTTAGATTAAATCTGATCATTTTATTAAATGGATAAAATATTTTCGGCGACTAATCGTGTTATAAAATTATATATTATACACTTATCGAGTGGAAATTCATTATTGAAAACGAAAAATAAAAATGATTCAAATCATTTCATACGTCCTTCACAAAATAACAATGATAATATGGCAGTTTGGCATATTTTCAAATGTGTCAGTCACAATTCCACGCTTCTTTCATTGACTAATGACCCAACGAATTGGACAATATGGGCCTCTTAGTTTGATGATTGAATGAAACTCATGAATACCGCGTGTCCTATATTGCGAGGTAATACAAAGTCGGTTCCTGGGAATAAGTGGTCGTGTGATTCACAAAAATCATGTCGTTCGTTGCAGTCATCGTTGTCCCAACGACACGCCATACCTCTGCAAGACAATTCTTGAAACATTCAACGATCCCTCCACGTCTCACCCTTGACGATTTTACACATGAATACCCGTTTTACTTCCCTCTATTTTCTGTCTCCTCAACATACCACAGAGAACCAACTGCCCTTGAAAAATAGTAAAATTGATGATTGAAAATTATTGAACATTTGGCAACAGCTGGCAAACTATTTGAGAGAATAAAAACGTAAAGAAGTTTAACAGAAAACAATGAAAAAGTCCATATTTTTTCATCGTTTTTTTCAGCCCTTGTAGTATTTTCTATAAATTTCGTTTAACGTCTCCAACGGAAACTCATTCATCAGTGATAAAAAAATATTCTCGATCTTCCTTTCTAACTACATTGTCGATGCGGTACTCTTGGATTTTCTTCCATATTGGAGATCGTGAATTAGAAATTTACTTTAATTAAATTATAATTTCCAGCTAATTATTTTCGTCGAATGAAAAACAATCACTGCTCGAACATGGTTTATTCCTCGTCCATTTTATAAGCTCATTATCAATTAATCTACATCGATCAGCTTAAGTTGATCAATAAAGCTTAAGCTGGACAATAAATGTTCAGATCAAGGCACGTTCTATTTTGATAGGAGTCCACACAGGAAGATTATAAAGATAAAGGATAAAAGATTGCAATTGTTTAGTGAATCCCCGGTGGCTCATAAAAATATTAATGGCTCTCTGGCTTTCTCTTGGGTGTCATTCTGATTCCATATATTATCAGAACATTCGACTCTTGTACAAGATGCATACTGCTGCCATCTATTATTTGGACATTATATTGGGTTGACCAAAAAGTCATTGCCTTTTTTTTCTAATAGATGGACATACATGTCTTGAAACATAACTTAATTTCGAGTTCATTATATAATTTGACAGCTGACAGTTTAAGCTTGTTTTAGAAAAAGAAAGTGGACGATTTCGTTAACAATTATTGAATTCACCTTTCATTTACACAGAAAAAAATTCAATGACTTTTTGGATAACCCAATAAAAGCAATAATGCTGCAATAGTCCATGAAACTTTTGGCAGGCTTGCAAATGAGCAATTCCAGCAGGCACCATTTTTCGTTCATGCGAAGCCATCAGAAAGACAGAAACATTAATTACATATTTATATTTTAATATGACCGAGTTAGCAAACATTTTCGGCAAAACATTTCTGTTAAGAGTTTCATCACAATTCGTTATTCGGTGCAGACATGGCCTGAACCATCAGGTACACGGATATACAACTGTTGCAGCCATTTTTTTTTTGTCTCGCCTAGTGTGCATGGCCGATCATACACATTAGCTGTCATGACAAAACAAAAGTGAGATTAGTATTCGGAAAATTAGCTAAGAATCGAGATTTGGGAGAACTTGTTTATATTACCACAAAGAGGATGTAAAAATTCACCGAATGGGGAAACATCGAAACGTCAAAGTGGCAACTGCCAAAATAACTGCAATAAATTATCTAAAACACGAGCACAATGTTATTAGTTTTTTCACTCTCACCATTTATGTATTGTGGCAGTTACAAGGACACTAAACCAAGAAAATCTCTGAAGGTGACCGAGCTAATTTTGGCTAGGGACGAGGCTAAATGTAAAGTAAATGAAAAAGTTTTCTATACCTTCATGGTTTTTCCAGCTTTAGAGGAAAGGCGAAATTAAAATAATGCAGAAATAATACTGTATAGTACAAATACGTACTTGATGCAGTTATTTTTGTACTAAAAATTCTATCGTGCATATATATCGATGGGCTGACGGTCTTAAAGGCATATAATTTATGCTTATACAAACTCGATATACCCTTTTATCTTTATGTCACCGATGTTTTATCGTAGTTATTTTGGCAATTGATAAATTCTCGGATAATTATTTTGACTCAAACATTTTTGTAAGTTGTACCAAGCCAAATAAATTTGATGAAGTTGTTTGATAACGTAAAATGAGGGGGAATAACGTCAGTAATATTCAACTCCTTGTGTGTCTCGAACGAGAAAATTTTTGGTTAAAGGAATCATCAAATTCGATTACTAAATCACTTGAGAAGCGTTGCAGTCGTGCTAAAAGTACGAAAAATAAATTATTACCAACAGAAACGTTGAAAAACTAGGTACTTTGATTTTCCCTATTTTTCTCACAATAGCGTGTTCAATTTTCATAATTTATCACATTGTTATGTGCGGTATTTTATCTAATTGTGCGACCCTCGGAAATATGTAATTTTTCTTCTGAATTTCAGCATTTCCACCTGTTAACAATCTGGCGTTTTTTTTCTTTATATTATGACAATAAATTGATGCAGTGCCACAGCACTGCATAAAATGGGGTGGAAGTTCGACAGAAATCCCTGACAAAGTGACTTGCACGAGTTTCGCTTGTCAAAAATCGTTTGCTTCATTTTACATCCGATGTAACTTTTTCATTAAAGCAACAAACTTTCAGTGAATAAATTTTGCAAATAAGTAGGTCAAAAAATCAGAGTGCACTTTCATACAATCTATCTAAAGAAATTCTGACATTTAATATTCCAATTCACGTTTTATGCCAATATCTGCAAACATTTTTACGCGGACTTACCACAAGGGAGAATAATTTTTTTTTTCAAGCTCTCTAGTGGAGAATGACTCGAAATTTGCTTCCCGATAGACTTTCATCTGCACTTTATTTGTATGTTCATTTTATTTATAAACTTGTGAGCTTTGAAATATCACTTGGCACATCCCGCTAAGATCACTTTTGGATTTTTTTTTTTTTTTTTCCATGCCTTTATAAGTTAAGATATCGCGGTGGTAACTCCAACCAACAATTATTCAATGAGCCAGCCATGCAGTGTTTGGCAAACTGGTCACCAACCAAGCGATGGGAGCCACGCAGGAGGCTCCCATCGCTCAATAAATTGGCTCAAGCCAATTTATTAAGGTGTGGCCCTGAACCACCGGAATTACAGAAAAACACAAAAAAAAAACATTATTATCAGCTGGGAATCGAAGCACAGCTCACCCTCTGTGAACCCGAGTGTCATCCACTAAGCCCCTGCTCTCCCTTTCAATCATTATTGTAATTTTTCAATAAAATAAGTGACTAAATAGTGTATATATGACTTTATCTATCGGAAATGTGTCTCCTGACACTAGTGAAAAGGATTCATAAGTTATCGTAATGATAAATACGGAATTATCACATAAAACACAATATAACGTTCACATTCTCAATGACAGGAAACATAACCATATAGGTGGGAAAAATATATAAAAACTGCTGAGCGGCTGCGTCGCAGAACTCGAGGTATGAAGTGAGCTACGAATGAACGTATACATAACAGATAATCGATAAGCCGAATTCTTTCGATAATTACGAACGAGCTGTTACGTAAAAATCTTTTATCTCAACAAATTTATATCAGAACGTAATTATTCACATCGAGACATACATGTAATCAGTGGTAGAATTGCTGTACCAAATTCCGTTTTGTAAGTATTTTTTTTACGGTTTTCACGAAAATTCGAAATATTGATAATCACCGCGATACGCTGATCGTAATAAAAAACGAAACTCTCGTATTTTTTCTCTGTGGGCAGCGAGGAGGTATAAAAAAGATTGATAACTTTCCCAAGTTCCACCAGGAGCCATATTTTAATCCCGATCCTGTACTAGCTGTGTCTCGGACGGCCAAGTATGTGATGAGCAGGCTCATCCGCCCGCGCCACGAAGTTAATCAACTCTCTGAGAGCCCGTGGATATCGTTGCATTCTTCGCATATTGCTGAGGGCTCACCGTGTTCATATGATAAAAGCATTCAACCATGGGCACGAGTGGTTGGCCATGCAAAATAGCATGCAATCGAAGGAAGAAAGAAAAATATCGACTTGGACGTAAAAATACATTAAAAAGCTTTATTAAATTCAAATTAAATTCGTTTGGCCATTCAACAAAGCGTGTACATAAATATTTCAGATTTTTTCATTTAGAGATCCGTAAACGAACTTTTGGATTTATGGTCGTTTTGTTTTGTATAAATTTCTCGCAACTCAGACAGATATTATTATCGGTCTGATCCGGCAGTATTTTTGCGAATGAGATTTTACTGGTTTACAGAATTATAAGGGTGGGAGGAAGGGTCATTGAGTGCACACCGTATCTTACGATAAAGTTGATTTGACCTCAGCTGGCAGCGATTATCCAGAATTATGGGTATATCTTTTCTGAATTATCGGTCTGTTTGTTTTGATTACATTCTCTATCTCCTATTTCAAAGTTTTTCTATTTGTATCGTTTTATTCGCGTTCGCGGTCGTATGTACACACTGAAAAAAAATATCTTTTAACTTTTTCACGACTAAAAAAACGTCGGCTCACTGCATTAAGATAAAGACGACGTAAAAAAGTGGTCAACACATTACCAATCTCGGAAGTTCATTTAAATGAGTTTGGCCATTACGAAATTGACAATATTGTAATATCAATTTGATTTCGCAATTTCACAAAATTAAAATTGGAATTTTTCTTGTAACGTACTAAATATAATGTGCATCATGGATGGAAACCCCATCAGGGAGACTGAATGGGTACGACCAACTATGAGATGCTCAAGCATTTGCTAGTAAAACCATAAAAAATAATAATGAATTAATTCGCACACATGGATACAATTGTCAAACAATTCTGATTACAACAACATGAACGACAGGAACATGATTTCTATTTTATGAAAACAGGAAAAAACGATACAACTTTTATCGCGTAAAAATGGTCACGATTAAATTCAATACGATTTTTTTTTTCATATTAATTATATTCGCTTCGTGTATGGTTACTATAATTGCTGCAAGTAGATGGAATTTTCAACTCTTCGTCACCCCTTTAGATGACAATCTTTTTGCTTCGAGTGGATGCGTTATGAAAATTATTTTTTTCGCTTCAAGGTGAATTCCATTTGGCATAATTTAAAAGGAATATCTTCTTCGTTGAAGGAAAATCTATTTGGGCCAAAGTCATATTATATTATTTACAGTTTACATTTCAATATTCTAAGCTGCACATGTACGATGCGTGCATACAGTCAAGTGATAACTCCAAGTTAAGGTCAGACACACAATAACACTTCTCCACTTAGGTCAAGAGTTAAATTGGTTAAAAAAAAATCATAAATTTTGCATTAAAAAATTAGGAACATGTATCGCCCAGCGATCTAACTTATATCCTGTTTAAGGGTTTACTTGTCGATTGAACACTGCGCTGTTGAATAAAATATTAATTTCCAAAAATCGTAAATATAACATTTTATCGACATACTTTTTATCTTACTGTATCACGTTACGTGGTTTTAAAAAATAACTTAATTCGAAATTTATTGATAAATTATTGAAACCTGCAAGATTTAATGTTTTTTAATGCAAGGTTTAAAAAAACATTAATAATTACCAAGTGCCATTAATTAAATAATCTTTCGGTTAAACTCGTCGAAATTTTTGTATTGAATGTGCCCAGAAAAAAAAATTCAACCAACTGAATCGACAAAATAGGCGAAAATAACTTGAATTCACTGATATTGAAAGAAAGAAAAAACAATTGGACACAAAACGCTTTTTATATTATTATAAATGAAGCAAGTAATGTTTTGAATGCTATAAATCTTTCGGTTTAAAATATTTTCGACGAAATCTGAAAACTTCTTGTCTCATCTCGACTATATGACCCACAGGGTTAAACACATTAATTTTTGCGTCTTAAATGTATGCGAGTACACTTAACTTTTGTTTGCCTCACGTACATATGGTAAAATCCCAGAACGTCAAAAACGTTGGACCAACGATGATATAAAAGCGACAAGTGAGAGAAATAATATGTGTCTTGATGTGTCATCTCCTCACACTGCTAACCATTGATAATTATTCTTGGTATAATATAGAGATAAACAGAGTCTGGGTTTTCACCCTGCCCTCTCTCCATGACTTCAGATCATCGTTCTATTTTTCGACTGTTCGGCTCGTGTTGCTATTTATTTGCTGCGCCTGCTGTGAGCCAATTCATTCACAAACGGATAGTTCGAGGCGTAAGACGACATAATTACGAGTATACGAAAAAATTCTTTTCAAAAACGAATATGAAATTTTTGGTGTTTGCGTTACTGGCCATCGCCGTTGCTTCCGGTGAGTACCAATCCAACTGGCAATTATTACAATAAACATATTATTAATTATGGGGCAAAGTGTGTCTCGTAACTTTATATATTTTTTAATAATTGAAAAATGTCAGTTGTACTTTGAACTTTCATTAAATCTGCCTTTGGAAAAAAAATCATTGCTTCTTGATAAATTATTTAAAGCAAACAAAAATGATTGCCTTTCATACCACCTATTCGTCGATTAAACCAATATATAATAATTTTGTCAATCATTACGATGTTGTCAATATTTTTCTTTTTTTTATCTGTATTTTGACATTTTCTTACAGTCTATTTTATTTTCATAAACGTTAAATTAACTGTTTTTTTTTTTTTTTTAACACGAGTTACAGATCATTTGGTTCGTTCGAAATTGTTGAATCAATCGGATAAGCATTCATAAAGAGTTCAAAAACATCTTACAAAAGTCATTTCTCGATTAAGATCTCCCATAGATCGAAAAATAAAAAGATACGAAGGGAATAATTTTTTTGCTACAGTTTAGTGATAGAACAAAGTCTTCGGAAAAAGTGTCAACACGTTTGAATTAAAAGTTTAAATAAAAATAAGTGGCCGACAATTTTGAAAACAGGATGCTCATTATTATGAGCTTCCTGCCTTCATCATCATGCCCATTATTACGATGAAAAAAAAAAGAGGCGAGTCAGCTAATAACCAACTTACTCATTAATATCTGACTTCTTAATCAAAGGTGGCCTGGTCAAGGAAGAAAAGAAAATATGCGAGCCAGGTACCCTCACGAAGGTGGACTGCAATGATTGTATATGTTCCAAGGATGGCACATCACAGGCTTGCACATTGATGTTGTGCGAACCCAATAATTCAAACGATATGAGAGTTCGTCGTCAGACACCTGAAAAAATTTGTCAACCCGGTGAGACCAAGATGGACGACTGCAACAGTTGCTTTTGCACAAAAGATGGCTCAGACTGGGTCTGCACATTGATGGCTTGTCCTCCAAAAAAAATTATTTGCGAACCGGGCTCACGTTACAAAAAATACTGCAACACATGTGGTTGTTCAAGTGACGGTACAGAAGAAATTTGCACGAGAATGGCGTGTCCGAAACACATCTGGAATCCAGATGGTACCCTTGTGAATCCTGAAAGTGTCACCAGCAATCCATTGTTGAGACAGAGACGTCAGATTGGTGATAAAAAGCCCTGCGTTCCTGGAAAACATTTTAAGAGTTACTGCAACTCGTGCCATTGTGGACCCGATGGTATTACCGCTGCTTGCACCATGATGTTCTGTCCCGAGGGTGTTTACAACGAGGATGGCACCTTGAAGAACGTCGAGCGTGAGCCTTTGCCACTGGCACGGTCTCAGACATCGAGTTAGTTAATTATATTTTGTCTTCATCTCCCTCGTAGAAGAAATATTTTATTTTTATTGCTTAACCCAAATCGAACAACGCAGCTTTGTCATTAAAAAAAAAAATAAAGATACTCTTCTACAATATTCTACTCTGTATATGTATTGACCCGATGATCGGTATGGTATCGAATCTCAATAAATATCGTGACGATTAGAAAACTCAAGAAAATTGCTGTGTGTGTTAAATTCTCGGGCATTGCCTGACTCGACATATGAGATCATTTTTAAGAACACCAGAAATAAATCAATGGATTATTGCTAATTTGAAAAGAATTGTGCTCTATCGCAAAGATAATTATTTATATTTCACCCCAATCAATCCTGAACCGAAATTCCTATTAGTCAGTATCTCATAGTTGTAAAAATTATAATATATAAATACTTTATTATCCATTAAAAATGAAACAAATAATGGGTAATGCATTTGTATCCATTGCCCATTATCTGGATAATGGGCAATGATAATAAATTAGTTAAACAATGCATTATATGCAGCTCTGGTGTCTCGTAATATTTCGGATAAATGATTTGAAAAATGATGCCACTCTGCATAGGCAATACAAAATGTGGTTCTCTTTTTTGGTCGTGATTAATCACCAAAGGTCAATAATAAGTTGAAAATAAAATGAGACTTTACTTAGGATGAATCAGGAACTGGTACATGCTTAAAAATTGGCACGCCTAATCGATGTAAACTTTATCTTGACCGAAGTAAATAAATGTCATGTATTTCAAATACATTCTTACAAATTGGTCCATTGCAGTGGTCATAATTTCTATTCACGGTCTATTATTCCTGTGAGTAACATGTGTCATTTTTTTTTATCGTAAATTTGGCTTTAAAGAGGAAGGTCCAAGACATTGTACGTGACGGTTAAGGCATTATTGTACAAAGCCTGATGAATGGAATGGGGATAGGTGCTTTCTCTGGGAGAGTGCTTTTTCTCGAAACAAATTAAGATCAGAGAGAGCTTGAATACTGTCCGCTGCAATAGCCATCCAATACTTCAACTTTTCGACCGGCGTGGCTCCTCGTCCCGTTTTACATTGATCAGTTTTCTTCATCTTGCTTCCATTTCTGCTCCGTTCAATTATCGATATTTTCAGAAATTCTCTCTATCGGTAAGTAATTTTGTACGTACACCAAAGAAACTTATGAATAGTTCGAATGAGTAGTATTTGAAGGACTAACAAGTAATTCATAGAAAATTAATAAATTATATTTTTTCCGATATGTATTTTAATTTCGAGACTTTTTCGGTTAAAACTTTCACTGAACGCTGCAAAATTACACACTCTTTTTTGGAACATTTTTGGGGAACTCACATGTGATGGTCAATTATAAAATAACTCTGATATTCAAACTAAAGTTTTTTTTATCTAATGGTCCTTTCGCTGCAGTTTGTTAGAAGGGAAGGTCGTAATGGAATAAAAAAAATTCCATTCTTTCTTATATTGCGGATATCGATTTTTTGGCCCTTCACAAGTCCTCCCTGTTACCAAACTTGATATGACTTACGGTATATCGTGATATCGTAGCGAAACCATACCCATAAGATAATACCCATCGGAAATACATCGTATGTGCCTCAAATAAAATATGGGTGTACATAAATATATATACAAATATGTTTGGCGCAAATAAATAGTAATAAATAAATATACACGAGCATTCTGACACAATGAAAATGTGTGAGAAACTAAAAGTAGGGGAGAAAGATCGATATTCGTGCAGTGCATATCTTTGTATTGGGGAAAACTTTCAAGGCTCACAATAAACCCAGAACTTGTGAGTGTGAACGCGTTGGAGGGTGGAAATCGAAGGGCAAGGGAGGAATGGAAGCTCGAGGTGGAATGGGAGAATTCTCGATGGGTCGTGTGAATTCCAAAGCTTTTAGGGTGCGAATGTCCAACTTATTGGCACTGCCTGAATACATTTAATTCGAACCAATATGGAGCCTCGAAGATACCAATTTCAATTGCTGTTTCAATGCTCTCTGTACGTCACACGGCTTTCCTCTATTTCGTAGCTCTTGCCGTTTAAGAATTTCATCTTTCTGTCCTGAGGATGTCTCCTTTGACGGCTCGATGTATAATCGAGTTTTCCAAGACCAACCATCGGCATTCAAGGAAAATTGGATTCTGCTATAAAAAAAAAGTCACGGTGTGGAAAACAGATGAAAAAGAGAAACGCTCGTTCGGACGAAATATTTCATTTTTGGTCTTCGAAGCTCTTTAGAGACACATGTTTTAATCACGATTGTGAAACTTTCCTGAATTTTGATCAGGGTATAGTGTAAATCAGTCACTGATCCTCTTTCAACTAAACAAAATAAATTGCGATAAAATATTGTAATATCATTGAAGTGTAAGAAATAAGTGAGTTCAAATGTCAAGATCAGTATGAAATAAAAGTGAAAAATGTTTCGAGTAAAAGCTTTCTGTGAACTAAAAAATAATCCGAAATATTCTAATAATATTGTGAAAAATTGTAGTTCAAATATTCCGGCAATATTTAAAAATACGTTATGCCATTTAATGATATGTCACAAAGCTTGAAAAAATTATTCAGAGATGGCACATTGTTACTGTCGTGAATGTGCAAAAATCGTTAATGCTCTTATCACATTTTTATAAAGTATCACGATGAAACCGTTCACAGACCATTAGACCAGCTTCGGAGTGGATGGGTCGAGGATGCGAACGAATGAGAAAATGGGGAGCGATGAACGGGCGAGCCAGCATACATGTAGCTGACACGTTCTCGCCCTTCTCATATACAACTTCGTACAGTGGACACGGTACAATATACCGTGTATAGGTTATAAATAAAGTGTGGCTCCACCACCTGCTACGTACTGATAAACTGAAGGTTAGCCATGCGGTAAACGAAGGATAACTTTGTTGTGTAGCTTATGGTCGGTGTCTCACACCATGTGCCTTCTCCATAACCGTTGGCCTACCAAAAATTGCCCTCGCTAGAATCGTCTATACATCATACAATGCAGAAGTTTCGACATATTTTGCTTGAAAACTTTTATATAAACCAGGACATGGTTAACGAAAAACGGATCAAAAATCTTCACAAACTCCTCTTTATTTACGCAAAGTATACTTAAAACTTTATTTTTTCTCTGTCCTAACTGCTCACGGAGTAAAAATATGGGACTCGTGATTTTACTGCGATCAGCAGATTGTACTATAACACTTTACCAATATTCTTCAAAAATATGGCATAAAACGTCTTAGCGATATTGGGCATACCGTTTCTATCACCGATGATCTTGATTTGTTGACATGGATAGTTATAATTAAATGTAAACTCCGTAGGAATAAACATTTTTTTCTTAAGAGCTTGTTTGTAATTATCGAAACGGTGCAGGTGATCGATTATCTACCATACCGCTCGATGATTCGCGGCTCACTTCACACCACGAGTTTTCCCGCGCTACGCTCTTTGAGTGTTTACATTTTTTACTGCTTATGAACAGGTTATGTTTTCTGAAATTGAAAATTTCAGGGTTAAGATGTATTCCCACACAATGAAATTTCAGATGCAATGAAAAGGTGAGTTGCAGTTTTGATTGAACTGGCTAACGATTAAAGCAAATACCGTTTCCTCATTTTTTTTAGCACCCTGACTCGATGCATCGATCGTAGTGAATCTAGGGACTTTCAAGTTTTTGCTCGTGCAAAATGTACGTACAATTCGTCATAAATTAGTGCAATGAAGCTGAAACGTACTGCATGTACGCGCTAGTTCCATGGCTCGAGAAGCACGTCTGGTATTTTCCTCACATTAAAATATTGCTCGGGTAAATGTAGCAGTAGAGTATTAGCGACAAAATCTACCAATACTGCATGATATTTTAGTAGCAAAAACTACTAGTACTACATTTTGGTGATAGAAACTCTACATTAATATTACATAGTAGTTTAATGGCAGCTGCTGCTATAATACTATCTAGATATAATAATGTGGAGTATGCGAGACACCTGCACAAGGGCTCTACCCCAGATTAATACCGAAAACCATCGCTGTGGCGACGCTAGTTGCAAATTCACAAGGCATATTGAGCCTATTCCAACTAAGATGGAGGCCTACAATTATAGGCAACGGCCTATATGCGGATAGTGACTCGAGGATTCATGCTTCAAACAGTTTACTAGCTTTGCCGTCTCAGCGGATCTTGTGCGACTCAGCATTTGAAAGACGAAACATTTGCCGTTGAAACTTGTGCAATGATCTCTGTAGTGGAAAATGAGATTGATGTCAAGAGGAAGTGTTAACGGGCTTGATATCACCGCGTGAAGTTAATTACGCATCGGTCCAGTGATCTGATAATTATCGACGATTGCTCAGACATGAGAGAAGTTCACTGGGTTGAATCAGCATTAATGAACGAGCTCATCCGATAACTAATTTCCAGACTCGTGCGATTGAAAGATCTCAGACAATTCGAATTCATTAAAAATTATTAATCTCAAACAAGGAATTGGAATTCGACTTAGCGCATCCATCTAGCTTAATTTAGTTCGTTTCGTTATTATTATATTACGTTACATTCAAAATGACTACTTCTATTAAGTCCATTAGAATTGCAAAGATTAACAATGTGGAAATTCTTTGATGTAATGAAGTGATTTCGTTGTTGTTAAAGAAACACGACTATTGGCAATTGATAATTTCACGTTGCTTTTTTATAATCTAATTGTGATTCGTATTAAATACTATCTGATAATATCTTGGGCATTTTTGGCTTTCTCAACAAGGAGCTTTTATTATAACTGAGGATTTCATATTATTATACGATGCTCGTAATAATGTGACGTACGTTAGTGGTCGGTATAATTGAATGAAAAACAGGAGAAAATTTGAAGGGGCCAGAGTAGCCCCTCGTGCGCGATTTTTCACAGTCGAGTGATTCGCTTAACTTTTCATTGTGGATTCATCCAGTCTTTTATGATCGACGTGCACTTGCTTTGCATGCTAAACACTTTCCTTGTCCATGCTCGTATTTTCAAAGTGCTCCATTCATGGCACTCTGTTACTGGATGAAATAAAATAACGAAATATACATTTGGAGAGTACGAAATATGTATTATCAGAAATACGAGAGAAATTCCATCAAATCAGCCTGAGGCAAATTCGGACATTTGATTCATGATTTACTGATTCTCGGAACTAAATAATATTCGGAACGGGGCAAATACTGGCTCGTATCAGCTCAAAGGGATTTCTGGCCGATCGTTGCTTAGCGTTGGGAGTCAGAAGGTTGAAAGTTTCTAGACGCTATATACGAACTTTGGAGTAAACAGCCAGTGGGTTAACCGCGTGTTAAAAATTCAGGAAATAATCCACATTTGTTACCCGAGATGTTTGTACTATATGAGGTCAAAATTGACTTGTCCGTTACCTATATCTACATTTCGATATATATGATTTTTTCTCAGCGAATTCGCAAATTTGTTTCCCTTCAACTCGGACTTCAAAGGCAAACGCCCGAGGCAATTCCAAGTTACTGAGGCAAAGTCAACTCATACATGA
Source organism: Dyspetes luteomarginatus (assembly GCA_963669185.1). Lineage (NCBI taxonomy): Eukaryota > Metazoa > Arthropoda > Insecta > Hymenoptera > Ichneumonidae > Dyspetes > Dyspetes luteomarginatus. Next base: position 16,921,241 of record OY769906.1, read on the forward strand.
GAAAATCAAATTTTCACGTGCTTCACATTTAGTTTCTCATCCATTTTGTTGTACCACCGAATATGTCAAGTATTCTTTGCAGCGGTTATGTACGTGAAATTCTCAATCACCCCATACCTACCTAATTGAAGTGACTGACCCAAACTATTTACTTTATTGAAAATTAATGTGTTGTAATTGTGAAATTTATGAGGGACGAAAAAAGTCATACATACAAATAAACTGAGCAGGAAAGAGAAAATTTATTTCGTACTGCCTAATTCTCATCTGAATACAGCATCCCACAAAGATCACTTTCTAATCGATACGTGATGATAAGATTTAATTATTCGTGATATTGAATTTTTTTAACGAAACTTTTATTAAAATTTGTAATATTCCAACTATAAGTTTTACATTGGATTCTCTCTTGTACACTTCGTAATATTTCGCTTTACGCAGCTGAGTCGAAAATACCGAAACTGTTAATCGTAAGTTCGATCTGAAGTTGGTTCAATTGTAGGATCGACTCGTACTAAGATTCCAACTAACGACTTAAAAATTCAGGCCTAAGATGATCGTTAAAAGTGATTCGCGAAAAAAAAAAAATTTCTGAGCATCCATTTCAAGCTTTACGGTTATATTGACAGGTCGGTCCGATCGTTCATTCCAATATCGTCTGTGCTAGTTTTGTCCGCGCTTTTTAGTCGATACAAAAAATATAAGAAAATAAAAATCTCATATTAAAATTTGCTCAAAATAAATATTGTCTCGATACTTTTATTTCTTCAGTCGTTTGGCGAATCTCCAATTTTATTTCACAATATAAGAAAATCCTCAACGTAAAAAAAAAATGGAAAATGCCATTTTAAAATGTTACACAGCAGTCAAGCTGTATATAGAAAAGAGTGAAGTATATTATAAAATATACTCTGACAAAAGAGATTAGATAACGGCAGAAGGATATAAGAGGGAAGAAGGATGATGAGGAAACGGAGCGAGACAGGCGAAGCCTGTGCATGATGACCAGTCAGATGAGACTGTTCTGTGAGCGATATAGTCCATTGTTTTCCTTAAGATGAGCCGTTTTTATTAAACCGAATAATTATACGACGTTCAAGATCGTCCACCGAAGCAAGTTCCAACGCTTTTTCTTGTGACGTTACCACTTTCCACAAAGCCAAGGATGAGCTAAAAAGCGATCGACGTTTAAACATGAAATTCGGGTAAGCCTTCATTGCATTATTGTCTCGCCAGTTATGTAAAGATCCGTCCAACATACTCAAGGTAATTCAAACGTCGATCAGGAACTTCATTCCCCTCATCACCCATTCGTCACGACAAAGAGTGATCGATAAAAAGCTTGTGGCCTGCATATCGAATGAACCAGCCACAGCCATTTACACCAATAATGTTAGCTGAACGAGTATAAAAAGTAAACGTAGGTATTATTTGATCAAACGTTTATTGAGCAATTAAGAAAGCGTGCCAATTGAAACTGGCACATTTATCATACACAAATATTTGTATCGAAAATATAAATCGTATGAATTATCTAAATCCCATATTGGAGGGGATGGAATTATTTGGAATTTAGCCAGTTCGTAATAAATGAGAGTCATCCGTTTTTTCTTCACTCACAGCGCTTCAAAATATCGTGGTGGAACTTTTTTTTTGTATATTTACGTATTCGGGAGTTTGTATCTTGCTATCGTCGAAAAGCAACTACCGCATGAGGGCGACTGACTGCCTGACGTTGCGTTTCCGTTTCCCGAGAACAGCCAATCAAATAAAGTAGTCCAGAGTTTCCAAATGCAAATTTAGCCCCGCGGGTATTTCACTACACCATCTTCCTCCCGCTCTCGGTCTCTTTCCCACTCTCTCTCTCTCTCTCTCTCTCTCTCCCTCTCTGCTTCGTTCTGCGTATCTATCCCGCCATTTTTTTTCCTTATTCGCATCTATCACCCTCTCCTCACAAATGAAGGTTATGTGGCCAGACCTAACCTCTGTGCGACCATGACTGCCTCGCGGTACACTGAATTCACGATTATTACCAGAGCATCTCTAGTCATATTGCTCCAACACACCAGTCAACTTAATCCTTTTTTCTTTTAACAATATGTTTTCGTTTGCAATATTTCCTAGACGTTGGAAATAAAACAATATAACAATTCTCATCAGTATGTTCGTGCAATTCATTCAGATGCATATATTGTTTTGCAGTATACTTGATCGTTACGTATTAATCGAGATTATATGGGGCGGCAGTTGTGATTATTTTAAATACCGGAAATGGTGTTCCAAGCGCTCATCAGCGCCATCTGTGCCAGCTCGAGCGACCGAGGTTCCGTGTTTAATCGTTTGGTATTTTCTGATGTTTGTTTTGCGATTGGGACTAGATCCGTGAACGAATTTTAGTGAAACTTGGCAAAGACATTCTGTGAACCCAAGCAAAATAATTTATGTAGATAGTTATGAAATCGAAATATCTGACATTGGATTGAAACCGATTCGAATAATCATATATATAAAAAATAATGAGAGAACACGTAAATAACTTACTAAATGTATTTTCTTTCGTTCTAATTTTTATTCAAAGGTTTGGGCAAAAAACATGTACCAGGTGAGATCTTCAGTTTAACGAATCGTTAGTGACCTTTTTAAAATAATTATCACTAGTTTACACGCTTGCAAAAATGGCAGTGCTAGAAAGAGTTACCAGATTCCAGGGCCTGAACTGGAAATTGACAAGAGGCGCACAAGCACGGAATCTCTATAAATTAGCGAGAAGGACGAGATGAAAAAAAAAAACAAAAACAAATGAATGGACGATGTTGATTCACGTGGTGATATCCGGGAGTCTCCACGATTTGATCTGAATTAACCTGTAATTGAAATAAATCGTAGCATTTCGTCGTAACAGCAGTTCCTCCCTGGGACTTGGTCCATGTTTCATGTTGCTTACCCACTGTGCAAAACCTTGCTACGTTCTCCGGTGGGATTTTGTACCGGAGCTATTTGTCTATTTCGGCATGCCAGTAAACCCCGGATCAACACCCTTCTCACCCTATTTTGTTGTCGACCCTCGACTAACCTTCGATTTTTTTTTTTCACGTCAGCGCAAATTCTGAGTCGTCAACTCTTTCCCTTCTTCTTGATATATTCCTTTTGTGACCTCATAGTCTGCAGAAATAATCGACTTTTTCATATATCACACTTTGAGCATTCCCCTACACATTGGCGAAGTTGAAACTTCGCTTATCACGACTATCAGAAAGAAAAATGAAATAATGGAAATTAAGTTCGTACGCATGGAGCCAAATCTATCGATGAGATGTAATAAATTCTTTTTTGATTTCACGAATACCCCCCACCTTTAATCTTGAACAATAAAATACAGAAGGTGATGCCTACGTATTCCTGGACGTATTATTCTATTGGCCACAAAAAAATGTTGTTTGACCGAATTTTTAGGAGATTTTTCAGTAATAAATGTGAACTTTTCGAGCTGGTGGGCCGGTGCTTGGCCCACACCGTGGACCCCTCAGTAGTTGAGCGCCCACATAATATGATCCTGCCCAAAGGAATACCTTAAGGGTATGTGACCACTAATTGTAAATGTTAACTTTTGTATCTGAAACTGTCATACGTTACAAAGGGATGTACAGACATTTTATTTCTGTGAATTTAAAACCATTCTTTGCTCCCACGGATGCTACTAGAATAATAATTGAGTCTACAGTAATTGAAAATAAATCCTATCGAGTAACTTACCTTTCGCGCTGGAAAAATAATCAGAGATAATTTTCCAAGACCTTCTATAATTTTTGTGTGCCATGAAAATGTCCCAAAAGTATGAAAAGAAAATAAGTTTTCGTGGCTAGGGTTGAGAAAAAATGATGTCGAGAAAAAACAACCATGCCTGAAATGGTAAAAAAAAAATTACGGATTGGTTTGTTTCAGAGGGAATTTAAAGGAAAAAAAAAAAATCAAAGCTTTTTTTAAATTTTGTTTTCATATATTATAATATTTATTCATCGTAATCGGAATAGTCGGTAGATAGGATAGTCGGGGTGTAGTTATCATTATGTACAACCGAAAAAGGAGGATAATCATCTTACATAGATATATAAATAAACAGGGGAAATTATTTTACAAAGGCGAATGTACCTATTATTTATTATAGTAAGTTTAGCTCAAGAATGATAAAACGGTGAAAAGCGGCACAAGAATTTGCATCTTGTGCCTTCATCTTTTTTGCTTTTTTCTCCTTCATCATCGTGCAATTTGATTTTTTTTTTCTTAACTCACAAGCGAATCGTATAAAACATTACAAAGCCTTCAGCCCATCACGCTCGTTGCACCGCACATTTAGCATTTTTCAACGAGTAAATCGACAATCATGATTCAGTGGCTAATTTTTATTTTACATCGTAATTTGTGTCCTATTGAAAAAAAAAATCTCATTAAAGTTTTTATCACAAAGGTGGAGGCGGCATTGAAAAAAAAAATCTTTATAGCACACATTTTTTTTTCGATCTAGTATTTTTTTACCTCGAAGCTTCCGCCAAGTTTACATTGAGGAAAAAGCTCATGTGACAACGACATTGACGACTTAAATGTTTCCATTATATGATTCGTGTTAATAAATTACCCGAGATGACAAAGAAGAATATTCAAAAAATCACAGTTTGAAACTGCTCGTCGTGGATGGCATCGACATGGGAGCATTTTTCACGGCCACTTGGTTGAAGTTTGAGGCAATGAAATACTGAAGGTAAAAAATAATGACGTTGCTATAAAGCAATTATCAGCAAAAAAAAAATCCCCCACCCTCGTATGAAAAAAAAAATTAATAAAAAGTTTTTATCTTCACGGACTGCGCGTTGAAAAAATAAATTAGCCGGTACAGAGTGATTGGTCAATCATTCGTTTTCTAGCAACCTCTTTGACGGCAATCCGCTCGTCTATCTCGTTTTTACGGAGTTGACAGTTTTTTTTAACGTACCCTTAAAATGATAATAATAATAACAACGGAATATTGCACTGGGGTCCAGCATGACAATGCAATATTTTCTTGACCGTAGCAGGGTAACGTAAAGTTCTTCTGAATTATTAAGAGCGGAACATTCTCATTGGAATATCGGAAAAATAATATTTAACCCTTTCGGGCCGAATCAAGGCTCATCTGCACCAATTTAATTTCATACCTAAACTCATACTCAAGATTTACACCCGACCATATACTCAAGTTTCCACTCAAGTTCACACTTGATCTCAAACTAAAGGACGTGAACTGAAATATTTGTACTCAAGTTTGAATTGAAGTTGAGCATGAGCGTAGAGTCAAATTCGCGCTAACGAGTCCCGATTCGGGCCGTAAGCCGAAACTTTTCATCCCAAGTTTGTTCTCAAGATTTGATTCAAGTTTGAACATCAATCTTTAATTAGGCTCAAATTCAAAAGATTGAACTTACGACCGAAAAATTCGGGCCTTAGAATGGCAAAAAATACAACATAGCGTGGCAAAATGTTTCTTTCACGGTACAAAATTAAATGGACCACCTATCAACGTGCGTAATACGTTCATGAATTATATTTCAAGATGACTGTGTCAAAAAAAAAAAAAACGGGCTGAATTGCGTAGCCCATTCGGCAGATCGAAAACCGAATCAAATCGATCGATTTTCTGGCGATTATTGCTCGGGTCTTTGATCGTTTCAATTCTCGCTGTCTGTGCCTCGCTAAAGATCAATTGTTTCGATTTAATCCTTCATTTGCTTTATCTCCTCTTTTTCCAGTATTTTTTATTTATTTATTTTTTATTTACTCCATCCTGACTCTCTCCCGCAACGACATTTACACTAATTACAATATTACGATGTGATACCACCACGTGCACTGCCCCGATTCAATTCTTTTACTGAAAGAAAAAAAAATCCCTTCGCTATTTTTATTGAATCGATAGTATCGGAACAATCGATACAAATGTCGATTGGATTTTTTGGCACACTTTGTGCCATCATTGGAAATGGGTGTTTAAAATTTTGTCTTCAACTAGAATCTCGTTTCCTGTAGTAAATCAGGCTCTTCCCCGTAGAAACTGGTTTCCTCTCAATCACGTTTTCGAACGTGGTTCAAATCTTATCGTGTTGTTCCTTGGTATTTTTTTTTGTTCTATTTTTCTTTTTGTTTCTTTTTTTTTGGCAAAGATTGTCCTGCGTTAATGATTTTTCACGCCCCGTAAAACTAACTCTTGAACATCACGCGTTTTATTCAGCTGCATCGTAAGATTTTTAGTTCAGATTTTTTTTTTTGGCTCGACTACCTTGTGCCTTATCGGAAAAAAAAATTGCGAAGGTCTCGGTCATTCTCACTGGATTTGTCGGCCCGCAAATCAAAAAAGCCTTGACCGATTCACATTCCCTTCATTTCGGTCTCTCGTTTATTTTTCGTTTTTTTTTTTTTCAAGCTTGAACGACTCACTCGTTTTTGTTTGTTTTGTTATTCCTGTATTTTTATTATATTTGATTTTTTTTTTTCTTAAGCCTCCTCGCTGTTTGAAAATTCCGTTGGGATCTCGACTTCTTGAGCCGTTGCTATCGTGGGAGATTCGGATGCTGCTTCGATCACCTCGAATTCGTCGGATGTGGAACCTTCGTTTTGGGCTTTTGTCGTGGACACGATCGATGATACTGGTGATGGTGGAGTCAATTTATTTTTTTCTGTCGGGTCTGAAGACGAGGTCTCAGTAGGCACAACCGTGGGACTTGCCTCGGTCGTTTCGATACTCGAGGCTACATAAAAATCGAAATGATCATAAATCTCTGCGATAATATTGCATCAAAAAGATTAAATTAGAAAGAGACCATATGAAATTTTTTAATTTCCCATGGTTCACTTTTTTTTAAACATTGCTTCATTTGTTTCGTAATTTGTAGAGTAATTTGAAATATCTTCCTCTTCTTTTAAGGGCGTTTATCAAGGATTTTCCTGGTCAATGTGGGCGCGAAATTATTCTTGGCCAGGTTACTCTTTTGCTCAATCAAATTCGGTCGCAATTCTTTAGGAAAAAAAAAAAGTAACCACGCAAATGTTACATTCGTTTTTGAAAGAGTCCATTACGAGGATGCACCGAGCATATTTTTAATTTTCAACATTTTTACGTTTTTTTTTTTAATGATTGTTATGTCCAATGTTGTGATCGTATTGTCGATTATGATATGAGGATAATTATGCATTTTCGTTGAGGTGAACTATTCATTTGTTCACAATATTTACAGCAACAAACCAAGACATTCCTAATATTTAGTTAGACAGTACCTAATATTTTTTAAATTACAAAATCTACCAAAAACCCGTCATCAGTTTCGTCACGGAATTTCAGCTCCGATTGTACAATCTGATTATGGAAATTTATTCGAGTGAAATGCTGTGCAAATACGAACGTTCCGGCTGAAAATCTATACGATAGCGATACACGATCGTTCAGCAAATTTAGTGTAAAACAATTTTGACGTATTTCGATTGTAAAAACTACTGGTTGGATTTGTTCGTCTCAGTTAACATTATATTCAAACAATAAACGTCTATTTGTGCATTTATCGATGTCTGTATTTATCATGTTTACACGGTAAAATAAAATAAGGATAATTGGTAGTATTTGTGAAAAACGATACAAATTACACTGCGAAAAGAACGAATGAACTCCAATCATCAGTCTCGCGTCAAGTGAAGTCATTGCTATTTATTATTATTATTATTGCTGCAAGAAACATTTAACATCCTTCGTTATTTTTATAACGCGTTCACGGGGCCAGAATTTAAATGATAAATACAATTTATTATTTGAGTTTTTATGCGACCGTGAACCACTGGGCCGCGAACAAGCGATATTTAAGGGATGAGAAATTTTTCAATACCCTGAGAATGAGAGTCTGTCATCCCAGCTAATCGCTGGAGAATCAAAATGCTGACAATTAATGGTCCTTGGATATAAGAATACTGAACGTCAACAGAAGGAAGAAAGATGAAAAATATGAATCACGAACCTTCCGTCGATGGGTTGGATCGCCTTGAATCGATCGAATCATCGTTTCCAATCGTTCCAGAACGTCCATCAGTTGGGGGATCAGGCTCGAGCTGCGACAATTCGCTGATATAATTTTGCTGAGTCTGTTCGATGATTGGAGTCGAGAGACTCGGACTGCCTGATGGCGTTGGTATTGGCGATGGTCCAGGTGTTGATGGCGTGGTACTGGGCGTGGGTGGATGAGCCGCAGGTGGAGCATGATTTCGTAACAACAATTGTTGCAACTGGGCTTGCTGAAGAATCACTGGTAGCTCGTAGTGATGAAAGAAATAAACCATCGAGTGCTAAAACATATACAAAGTGGGTTCATGCATTGGATAAACGAGAATCCTTTGGGTTTCGTGTCAATAAACACCTCATTGAACGACTCCATATTGAAGTTTCGACTTGTCTCGCACTATTGCGCAGAAACGTAATATGATTGATTGATTAACTCTCGATACAAAAATTAACCCTTTCCATACTTATGTGAAAAATGGCACCTGATCCATACAAAAATGGGTTTTTCGAGTTTGACGATTTTTTCCCCTATTCAAAGTGGTTATAAAATGCCTAGAAATTTCACGATATACTTTGAAGTTTGTAGAATTGATGCATTTACTTTATTTTGGAAAAAAATTAAGTTTAGTATGATTTAATTATCGAAGAATAATCAATAATTGGGGAGATTAATTGAATCGACCAGACAGACCCACGTTTGTACGGAAAGGGTTAATTGACTGTTCAGGGGGTTAATTGCGTTATCATATGAGTGCGTTGAGTCTGACTGGGAAGGGGTAATAAAGGATTGAGAGAAATAAAATACGGTACGTGTAGTGAGAGGAATCAAGGACAATACAGAGAAGTTGCGATAATAACTGTCTCCATGTGCCAATCATGATCATTTTTCAGTCCAATCAAGTTACAAATAGCGTCCAAATGTTTTCTAATGTGAGGATTTTCAGGCTCGTAATATCAGCAGAATGAAAATCACGCAATTGCTAATGTGAATTTTTCGTCCTGCAAAATGGCTTATGCAAGGACAACAGTTTTGCTGACGATTCAACATTTTGGATTGCGACATCTATGGAGTTAGAATAGAACACGATAAACTTTATTCAATAATTCTCGGGTCTGCCTGTCGTAGATTGTCACGGACAAAAGTGGGATCAGTATTTGAGGAGAGAGGTCGGTGGAAGTGCAATATACTCTCTGATGAACGTGGTTGTTCATGAACACGGTGAACCATGGCGAAGCAAATCTCTTGGCTATGTGGGATCTGACCGAGCAACAAATTTATATGGAAATTTGGCAGATGCGTTCGGGACTGTATAGCCAGCATGGCTGGCCTATCTTTCTATCGTCCGGATGCTCGTTGTGGTTCTTCCCTCGTGTACGTCTCACCACCGATCGCAACGTGCCATATATATGAGTGGTATGGTCACTGTGCCTGGATTGCACCAGGGGATAGAATTCTCGTTGAAAGATATAAAGCCACGGTAGCTACTAACTATCTTCTGTATCCTAGCTTGAACCAGTTGGAACGATAACAAATATTCACAATTTACATAATAATATGAAGTCAACTGTGCCCTGTGAAAAATCAATGGAAAGAACTGCTGGGCAGGCCTGCGTGAGGTCATGAAAAATCTCTTTTTGTGTATTGTATAAATACTGATACGCATTTAGACTTTGTTATTAGATAGACAATATAATATGATATAATATAATATTATATATTGAAATAGGAAAAAAAGAAAAGCAATATATTTATATTATACTACTTAAAGCCAGCCTTGTATTCCAATTAATCGTTAGTAAAATAATAAATGATACAAAAATTCATAATACTTGTTGAAAAAAAAAGAAATAGGTATTCTTTTCTCTTGAAATCATGCCTCAAATTTATTTCTCTTTAAAATTTTTTTTTTCGTTTGACGTTCGTTTTCGTTTCTTTTTGTGTATTGTGTAAATACTGATATACATTTAAACTTTGTTATTAGATAGATAATATAATATTATGTATTGAAATAAGAAAAAAAGAAAAGCAATATATTATACTACTTAAAGCCATCCTTGTATTCGAATTAATCGTTAGTAAAATAATAAATGATACAAAAATTCATAATACTTGTTGAAAAAAAAAGAAATAGGTATTCTTTTCTCTTGAAATCATTTCTCAAATTTATTTCTCTTTTATTTTTATTTTTTTTCGTTTGCCGTTCGTTTGCGTTTCTTTTTGTGTATTGTGTAAATACTGATACACATTTACACTTTGTTATTAGATAGATAATATAATATGATATAATATAATATTATATATTGAAATAGGAAAAAAAGAAAAGCAATATATTTATACTATACTACTTAGAGCCATCCTTGTATTCCAATTAATCGTTAGTAAAATAATAAATGATACAAAAATTCATAATACTTGTTGAAAAAATAAAAAAATAGGTATTCTTTTCTCTTAAAATCATGAATCAAATTTATTTTCTTTTAATTTTTTTTTTGTTCGTTCGCAGGTCACCTGTGTTCAAAAGCCCAACAAGGTAAAATAAATTTACCATAGTACGAAGTACACATGGACCAGGATTACGGGAGAGAGCAGGTTTATCGCCGGAAGGATGATGGTGATGGTCGTAATAGGCGTGATATAATGAAGGAGTTTTACAAAATTCATCGTCCGCGAGGAAATTGAATTTCCGATCGCCGATAATCGGTGACCAGGGAACTAATATCGATCGGACAGCACCAAACGACTAGAGCCAAAGCAGGATGAGGTGATAATTGTAGCCGCAGGGGTGTACTCGTGGATAGATGAGAAATAAACTCTTTAAACGAATTCGTGCAAAATCCAAATGACCGCTTCATTTTACCGCCGTGTAATCTTTAATCTCGCTTACTCAGAAAATAATTATCTAGTTTATCGTTAAATTCAACGATGATCGACATTTAGAAAAACATAAATTCTACAAACATTTATTGTAAAATTTACCTGATGCTTCGGCCCGAATTTTTTAGTCATAAGTTCGATTCTAAGTTCGAACTCAAAGTTTAAACATCAAATTTAAGATTAATCTTAAACTCAAACTTGCGACTAAAAATTTGGGCACATTAGTAGCACATTAAATCCATAATAAAACATTACTACTTTGGATTCCATGCCTTTAAAAAAAAATGTTGTTCCTTTTAGCGAGCACTTTGGAATAATTATTTTATTAGAACAAAAAATCAATGAAGAACGTCTAGTTAGGCTTATTAGGAAAATCTCGTATATTTTAAAGTAAAATGGTATCTTAATAATTATAATCACTATTAGACGTTTCTAACATCATAATCAACGAGATTTCTCCAATAATTGATGGAGGTTCGGTTGAAATATCGGTATCCCAAATAGAGAATTCATCGCACTCGAAAACATGCAGAGGGTTCAATTGCGTTACGGATTTACGGACAAAGGCTAGAACCCTTTTTGTGCCAATTTTTGGATTTTGAGATTTCATTGTTTTCGCACTATGGGCCAAGGGATATGATCCTGGAGGATCTCATTGCTACAGAAGCAATCCCGATAATGCCATGAGGTAATTCAAGTTAGAGGGCAGCGGTTACCGGTCAAGATTTTTCAGAATTGAAATTTTGCTACTGTGATTAATTTTCATATAAAATCCATTGTAATTCTCCGGCAAGGATGCTCAGCTCTCGTAATTCTGCGTTTGACAGATTCTCTGTCTTTGCAGGCTATCTCGTTCTCTCATGTACACGATTGTGTGGGCTCGCTCTATTGCACGATAGTGTGGTCTGTGGTCTCGCTCTAGCTGTTACACGATAGTGTGGTCTCGATCTCATTCATGCGTGACATAACGTTGTCTCGCTTTTGCTTGTGTCTGCTTCGTATGTACTTTGCTCTTGATATAAGCTCGGTATAAAGTTCTCGTATTGCGTAATCTATCGAAAAGTTTTATATCTTTGCGCTTACCGATATATTGTGACAGTTCTCACAATGTTAAAGAATAATGATTAAGAATTCTAGATCTCGCATTCTTCAGTAGATTACCAGCTATCGTTGAAAATTGTTTTGCTTAAATTGCTCTTATTTATTGGCAAATTATCCCAATCCACTCAACCACAATTTGCAACCTAAGCGACCGTTCATTTCCTCTACTGTCCGCTCTCGTCGATGCACCCAGTTCTTCGATCGGTTTTTCAATTCCAGGGAAACAAAAATTAACGTCAGTTCCGATTTTGGTTGTGTTAGTAGGGTTTGACCCGATTCTCCTTCGACCTCAGATTATACCGGTTTGTTAATTCCGATGAACCAAAAATTAACCGACGCCCGCCAGTAATGGCGGATGCGCTAGAGGAGGCGGATGGCCGAATGTGACGTCTTAGTGCTTTATCAAGATCCCTTCAGAGAGAAATACAGTTATCGGTAAGTATAGGTTAAGAAAATACGTTATATATATATAACGACTATACGATATATATATACATTTATATATATAACGACTATACGATATATATATAGTCGTATTCGAATATTCACATCCCCGACAAGATGCAAATACCTTCGAGACTGACTGTATCGGCACAGGTTTTTTCGCAGTTTCTCTGCACTCGTGAAAAATGTCATGGCAAATGTAATACATAAGGGGGAAGTCAACTACTATCCGTGCTAGAGGGCGTCCGGTAACCCAGGCCAACCCCGTAAGCATAAATACCTGCACACGGTGGAAATGAAAATTTATTAATAAAAATAATAATAATAATAATACTAATGAAAATATTGGTCGCAGAACGGTCATTACAAGCGGATACGCGAATAATACTGCATTGGAGTTTGTTTGCAGACGTGTTCATTAAAATAGACTTTCTGCAACTGACAGCATATTATCGTCAGGGAACGAACGAAAAAGCAGCCACTCGTCATCCAAGTGGAAGAAAGATATGCCAACAGTTTCAAAGGCTCGATGGTTCGTTGTTACATAACTCTCGGGTTCGCGATCGGTACTGAAAGTAACGTTGCGTGTATCACGTGGAAATGAGGCTAATTCTCACGAAAATTGAACCACGAATCGAGGTATAATATTTGGGTATTCACGTTATGAAGTGAGAGAAACAAAAAATAATAATAATAAAATTTTATAAAATGTCGTTTGGCAGACGAGTCATTTGCTCGGATACTGAAAAATTTGGGCCCTAAAAAAAAATCGAAGAACGTGTTTTTTTCGATAGGTGGGCGACAAACATTTTTCTCCTTTATAAAAAGTATATGTATGAGTATATGGATATAAATAGCTTGGAAAAAAGGAAACAGGAACGAAGAAAAAATAAACACATGAAAGAATGGTGGAAAAACACGAAGATATTTGTAGGGATGGTGTTGCTCGAGTTATTGGATATTCATCATTGAAAAGGAAGCACTGCAGAATGAAATGTCACATTTGTCCTGGAGGGGAAAAGCTCTGAAAAGCGCTTCTCTCGAATTGGCGAAGAGAGTGCGGACGACATATAAACTCACCTGTATGAAGAGCCAGGATGTGACGAGTGCAAGACTGCTGTACTGTCCATTGAAACGATAGTGATACGCATAGAAGCAGAAATGGTACAGGTAGAAGAATCTGCAACACACGACGACAAAGAATAACCTCTTATAAAATATCATTTTACTCTTTCTCGTAAATCTCCTGACATATTCATATTTTTTATTATTTATTTATATATCTATATGAAACAAATATAAGTTTGTAATTTAAATATTCATAAAGGTTTTTCTGAAATATCGCCCAAAGCACTTAGTACTTGAAGTGTCAAGTAATTCAAGTACGCCCATTTTATTTCATGTCAAGTACTTTTTTTAATCAGTTAAAAAATCGTATAATCACGAAAAGTATACTGAATGTCCTCTTATGACCTCTTATAAAATATCATTTTACTCTTTCTCGTAAATCTCCTGACATATTCATATTTTTCGTTATTTATTTATATATCTATATGAAACAAATATAAGTTTGTAATTTAAATATTCATGAAGGTTTTTCTGAAATATCGCCCAAAGCACTTAGTACTTGAAGTGTCAAGTAATTCAAGTACGTCCATTTTATTTCATGTCAAGTACTTTTTTTAAGTAGTTTAAAAATCGTATAATCACGAAAAGTATACTGAATGTCCTCTTATGACCTCTTATAAAATATAATTTTACTCTTTCTCGTAAATCTCCTGACATATTCATATTTTTCGTTATTTATTTATATATCTATATGAAACAAATATAAGTTTGTAATTTAAATATTCATGAAGGTTTTTCTGAAATATCGCCCAAAGCACTTAGTACTTGAAGTGTCAAGTAATTCAAGTACGTCCATTTTATTTCATGTCGAGTACTTTTTTTAAGTAGTTCAAAAATCGTATAATCACGAAAAGTATACTGAATGTCCTCTTATGACCTCTTATAAAATATCATTTTACTCTTTCTCGTAAATCTCCTGACATATTCATAGTTTTTATTATTTATTTATATATCTATATGAAACAAATATAAGTTTGTAATTTAAATATTCATAAAGGTTTTTCTGCAATATCGCCCAAAGCACTTAGTACTTGAAGTGTCAAGTAATTCAAGTACGTCCATTTTATTTCATGTCAAGTACTTTTTTTAATCAGTTAAAAAATCGTATAATCACGAAAAGTATACTGAATGTCCTCTTATGACCTCTTATAAAATATCATTTTACTCTTTCTCGTAAATCTCCTGACATATTCATAGTTTTTATTATTTATTTATATATCTATATGAAACAAATATAAGTTTGTAATTTAAATATTCATAAAGGTTTTTCTGCAATATCGCCCAAAGCACTTAGTACTTGAAGTGTCAAGTAATTCAAGTACGTCCATTTTATTTCATGTCAAGTACTTTTTTTAAGTAGTTCAAAAATCGTATGATCACGAAAAGTATACTGAATGTCCTCTTATGACCTCTTATAAAATATCATTTTACTCTTTTTCGTAAATCTCCTGACATATTCATATTTTACGTTATTTATTTATATATCTATATGAAACAAATATAAGTTTGTAATTTAAATATTCATAAAGGTTTTTCTGAAATATCGCCCAAAGCACTTAATACTTGAAGTGTCAAGTAATTCAAGTACGTCCATTTTATTTCATGTCAAGTACTTTTTTTAAGTAGTTCAAAAATCGTATAATCACGAAAAGTATACTGAATGTCTCGAATGAATAAAAAAATATATATGAATTTATAGAATTTAATAATATAGAGAGAATTTAGATTACAGAATGTAAAGGATTGCGTTTCGGCAAAACTCTCCGTATCTTAATTTTTATTTAAATATTGTTTGATATTTCATATTTTACTTTTTCATCGATATCACTCCTATATATAATATAAAGAGCGTTATTAGCATTACATTTTTCCCCCGTAATAACAGATGATGCTTTAGGTGTCTCATTTCTATATAAGTACGATAATGGACCTATATGTCAGAATACGTTGTATCAAGTTTCCTATGCATTGTGTTCGGTGATGTTAGGCACCCCTAACGTGGCGTCATGACCATCACTGTCATGTCATGGTCATTTGTTTTTATTGCTCTCGCCACATCTCAGATTCTTCCTTTCTCCAAGGGTCTTTTATCTCCCACAATAGATTACATATAGTTACATTATATCCATCATTGAAGACATGATTTTTGTTCATATAAATATATGATGGATAATAAATGACTCATTACTTTTTCAGATTATTAAAAAAAAAACCGTCTTCTCGATGAATAATTGATTCTGTAACATTTGCCAGGATAAAACAAGAATCAATGAGCTGTGTATTCAGTGCGTACACACGTTTGGATGATTTCTCGTTGGCGTTCTCAGATTCTTTCTTGCTCCAAGGGTCTTTTATCTCCCACAATAGATTACATATAGTTACATTATAACCATCATTGAAGACATGATTTTTGTTCATATAAATATATGATGGATAATAAATGACTCATTACTTTTTCAGATTGTTAAAAAAAAATCCGTCTTCTCGATGAATAATTGATTCTGTAACATTTGCCAGGATAAAACAAGAATCAATGAGCTGTGTATTCAGTGCGTACACACGTTTGGATGATTTCTCGTTGGCGTTCTCAGATTCTTTCTTGCTCCAAGGGTCTTTTATCTCCCACAATAGATTACATATAGTTACATTATAACCATCATTGAAGACATGATTTTTGTTCATATAAATATATGATGGATAATAAATGACTCATTACTTTTTCAGATTATTAAAAAAAAAACCGTCTTCTCGATGAATAATTGATTCTGTAACATTTGCCAGGATAAAACAAGAATCAATGAGCTGTGTATTCAGTGCGTACACACGTTTGGATGATTTCTCGTTGAAGTTCAGATTGCCATGGATATCGTTCTCAATGGACTTTGTATTCACTGGCTATAGTTGCGTATGTAAAAATTTGAAAAAGTATGAAATGAAAAAAAAATATAAAATAAAACTGCAGACTGATAATTGTGAATCACAAAATTAAATCACAAAACGTGACGCGAAAGTATTGAAATGATTCATATTATGTCAAGCATGAAATTATATATAAATTATTATAATAATTTGCTCATCATTGTCACTATGCACGTAAAGTTAATTGAATATTGTACAAAACTGCCCGTGTCCATCCAAAGTTTGACTAATGTATTAGGCATCTGACAAGAGGATGGAGTCGTAGTCCAACTCTATTGGCAATTGTTAATTATATTATGAAAAAAATTTGTTTGCATAAGAGTAATTATCTATAAAGATAATTACTCTAGATATGCTATTTAAATTTCTGATTCAACATTTTACAGCGAGGTATTTTTCAATAGAAGTCATTTTTGTTTGTCAGCATTTTTTTTTTGTTTTTTTCCCTCATTAATCGTAATAGTTCCTAATTATGTGCAAATCAATGAGTCAGTATTTTTCACTCATCAATAATTCGCCAATAAATAGTTAGAAGGGAATGATGGAGAATTCTGCAATTTCATTAGGACATCATTAGGAGGAATATTCTTCCGAAAAGAAGGATAATAAATGGGATCGATACTCGGGACTTCGTCACTTCAGCTTTGTTTTTACGACGATGGGGCAACTATCGCCCCATGCGTGTTGTCCCTCACAACTGCGTGACAATAAAATTACTCGGACTCGTAAAACCAAACCCATAAATTGCATTAATTCTTTTCAAAGGCTGTTGACACGTAGTGCCAATTCTTCCTAAGGCCACGTACTGTTTTATTGTTGTTGTTTTTTCATCTACGTATTTGAAGAAAACAACGAAAGGACATTTACCATATGATATGAGCTAATAAATTTATGGAGTAAAAACTCGTGGCAAATAAAAAAAAAAAACAAATAACAATAGTGGAATTATTTTCATTTTCTCGACAATTATGAATTGCATCAATTATGGAAATCGATTATTTCTAATTTGTCAACTCGAATGAATCGAGGCTTTCAAGGACTCTCTACTTTTTTCTCATTGCCTTTTCGGACCTATTGATTCCATCATCTTTCTAAGTTTAGTCTCGAATCAATGAGCAATGCAAAAAACACGACAGAAAGAAGTCTTTTCATCGTCGCAAAGTCGATCCGCAAATATTGACGTAACTCGTAACTGCCCCTCGTAAAAATCACTTGATTATAAGACGAGCTGTGCACAGTCATCGCTCAGGCGAAAAGACTCGAGAAGAAAAGAGGCGATGCAATAAAGGATTTCCAAGAGGAGAAAAAGGAGAGAAAATGTCATGTGACGGGACCAAGAGAAAGAGAGCCCAATCTTCGGCTCAGCAGGACTCGGTTGATTTACTTTTTTCAGCACGAGCATGTCAGTACACACACCGATAGGTCACGGTCACGTTTCTTTAATGCGATTATAGACCAAAAGCGGATCGAAAAGTTTTATCGCCCACCCATAGAAAGTGTGAGAAAAGAACGCGGCGTGAAAATAAATGACTTGACAAAAGTGCAGGTGACGAATGATAAAAAAAAATATTTATAGTGAAAACATTCATTTGCGAGTGAATGGCAAATTACCGATACATTTTTTTTTTCCATAAATTCATTTGAATCCATTTGTATAGAGACCAGTTCAACAGTACTGGCCTGGTGCTGGAACCGACCATATACTGGCCAAATTAGGTTGACCGCTGAAGAAAATGAAAGTATGATGCCACTGCGGTGCGATGTTTGCCACTGACGTCGGGCCAGTACTGGCCCACAGTTTTGGTTCAACACAGAGGGCCATCGTAGACATTTTTTAAAAATTACCAGTGAAAAATGTAACTATTTTTCAATACTGGGGCAGATACTGGCTTAAGTCGAAAGTTAATCGCGTGGGACTAGCCAGTACTGGTCCAACGGCTTACCAGTACTGCGAAAGTACGGCCAAACGATACTGGCAGCCAACATTACACCAGTGCTGGGCGGTGCAACATTTTCACTGAAGTTTACCCAGCCATCATCAAGAAAAATGTATTGAACATTTGACGTTACAACGCAAATTGATACCAGCTGTTAAATATCGGCCATTGATACCAGCTGTTAAATATCGGCAGATCGGTATAAAAAATCTGACCAGTATTTATTGTTGCACTGGATTCGCTACAGAATATAAACCAAATGTTGGTTCGTTAAATCCAAAACAGTGCATACCCCGACGATTCCTGTGATGTAAGAGGACAATTCTCTATATTTTTCTGTTGAGTGCTCGAAAGAAAAGAGAATGAAGAATAAGAAAGAATGGCTAGGACAGGAAAGATTGGTAGAGGTTCATCCAGATGGAAGTGAAATCCGGCGTTACGTATTCCGTGAGCATGAAGCCCTAAAGCCTCGGCGACAGTCCTTATTCAATGGAAGAAATGCCAGTATCCAACGACGATTCATACCTCTTTCAGCTAGCGGGAAAAAAAAGAAGCATAGCAAAGACAGCAGAGTGAAGGACCTCGCAGCGTTCTGCGAAGGGACTATGGAAATAGAAGTTGCAGAAAATATTTCAGAATATCATAACAAACACATTCTGTATTCTGAAAATCCACGCTACGAGACAAACGCCTACGGGACCATTTTGTCATGAATGGTAGAAGCATAAAACTGTGGTTTTCTCGTTATATATATATATATATATATATATATATGTTTCAACCATGAACTTTATGTTAAATTATTGATCCATTTGATGTATATTTTGAAAATTTATAAAATTGTTTTAAATGGAAAATCAGCCTGAATAGTTAATCATATATTAACGATGAACATGGATACTGTCAGCGCCATATTTTTTTGCAGGATGCAAGTTTTGATGGAAGATTTTGTTGCCATGTACACTTGTACAATACTTGTTCAAGTATCGCGATTGTGTGAAATTGCTGGTTGTCCAAATGATCAGCGATTTCGTGATCGGTAGGACAAAAAGATATAAATTTGTCCATGTAACCTGACGCGATTTGTCCATGTGAAAATGCAATATTTTTTTAACCCTGGGCTATGGACTCGATGAGTATCCATCAAGTGTTAAACGCTACCCCAATGTACTCAGAGCTTTTTCTTTGAAATCTTAATTAAAATTGGCACAAAATTCATTCGGCAGTAATTTTAGAAATTCCATCTTCGATTCCATCAAACCGAGTCAGTATCTGTCCCATTCGCATGAGTATTCGCATGAGTACATGTGTGGCTAAACATGCGTACTGTGTGAGTACTTTGAAGACAAATATATAAGTATATGTGAGTATCTGTGTCAATATCTGTATGAGTATCTTCGTTAATATTATCCGTACCAATATCGTTGCGATTATCGCGTCTTGAAGATCCGTGCAAGCGGCTGATGACCGCACTTCATTATTATGTAGATATAGATATAGATAATTCATTATATTCATATAAATAATTTAATGTATATATGTATACGCTCTATCGAGTAAAAGTAGTAGCGTAATAGTGAGGGAAGAACAGTGAACAGTAGGGGGTTTGCTACGGTGGGTATTGATTGCAGTACTAGTGGGTTCCATAATTCCACTACTTTCCTCTTGCCTAACCTAAGTATATTGTCAATCAATCCACGATATAAAAGCAATTTGAGCTCCGGTCGACGGGGTGGCTGAGACGTCCCGCGGGACTTGGAGTGCGGACGTTGTACCGAAGCTGGAGCAACCGATGGTTCGACCAATCCAGACGACAGAGCGAACCAACGGACAAAAAACGTGTGCGGTGGACGAGACTCGAGACGATGACAACGACGACGATGAAGAAGGAAGCGCAAACAATTCACCCTTCACGCTGTTTTTTTTTTATTTTTATTCAAACATTTTCTTTTTGTCAACACACTAACATTACTGCAATTTTCAGAGACTATCTACAGATGGAAAAAATACTCTATT
Source organism: Dyspetes luteomarginatus (assembly GCA_963669185.1). Taxonomy (NCBI): domain Eukaryota; kingdom Metazoa; phylum Arthropoda; class Insecta; order Hymenoptera; family Ichneumonidae; genus Dyspetes; species Dyspetes luteomarginatus. The sequence continues at coordinate 16,941,732 of OY769906.1, forward strand.
TTGAAGGGAAAAAAAAATCTTCTAACCAATTCGGTCGCGAATTTGGTATCCTCAAAATGCAATTCGTAATCAAGAGACTTAGTTCGAATGAAAATGACACGGGTCGTGTCTTGATGGAATGTATTTTAATCAAGAAAGTGGGCAAATAGATTAATGCACACAATAGCACACAAACTTACAAATACTCGTAAATATGAAAATGGGCTCATGAGTTCTGTGTGGGTGTTTGTGAGTTTTCGTATGCCTGTTTTAATTTTTCGAACGATTTTTTTAAAACTAAGTGAAAATTAAACCAATCCTTGTGCGATCGGCATACGAAACCAAAAGGAATAATAAGATGTTTGGATGAGGGGGAAAAAAATACTTGAAGGGTGTCTGAGACGTGAAACGAGAAATACGAAGAAATACAAAGTACGTACAAGTATATAGTGGACAGAGGATGTGACTGTGCGGACAGGAAGACGGTCTTTGCGTACAAAAGAGGAGGCTCTACGAGTGCTGTGAAAATATCAGAGACACCTCGTTTATAGACTCTCACCTTATCACGATCGCTTGTAGGGCTTGCATAAGTGTCGATTGAAGATTGCTCGGTTCCCGATAAGTACAAGATAAAGAAAAATTGTCCCTACTCATCCAACGCAACCCCCAACAAGGGTAATATATTTTTTTCCTTTTTAATCTCTTACCCACGCAATTGCGTGGATCGAAGATCGTTGTGTTATCGAGAAAGGCTGGTGACGATACAGAGGAATAAAACTTGAATTTCAATGAAAAAAAAAATATTTTTATTAAAAACTCATCCAACGCAACCCCCAACAAGGGTAATATATTTTTTTCCTTTTTAATCTCTTACCCACGCAATTGCGTGGATCGAAGATCGTTGTGTTATCGAGAAAGGCTGGTGACGATACAGAGGAATAAAACTTGAATCCCAATGAAAAAAAAAATATTTTTATTAAAAATTGTCCCTACTCATCCAACACAACCCCCAACAAGGGTAATATTTTTTTTCTCTTTTTAATCTCTTACCCACGCAACTGCATGGATCGAAGATCGTTGTGTTATCGAGAAAGGCTGGTGACGATACAGAGGAATAAAACTTGAATCCCAATGAAAAAAAAAAAAAAAATTATTACTCATGCAATGATTTTATTTATCTTCTGTTATCACAATATCAGACAATATCAGACTATGAATCGTCACGTATAGAATTGAAAACTGCACAAATACGTTTTTCCCTCTTGTTGGGGCAACGCACGAGTTTGCTTCACGCAGTTTGCTAACTCCGTCTGTTGTTTGTATTTTTTAGCTTATAACTAGTGAAATCGAAACGACGGATCCTAACACAGACGTCCGAATTCATGAGAAGTCATCTTGTTGATTACCCAAGAAATTATGGGCTTTAGAAAAGAGGAAAAAACATTAACAAAACAATTTAAAAAAAAAAAAGTAACCAGGTAAAATAGACCCATGTGCCCTTAAGGGTTAAGTAATTGCGGGCATTTAATCGCAAAAAATTGCTTGAAGAAAAAAATAAGGGAAAACTTGACTCGTTCAAGAATTCAAAACTCCATGATCGATCGAATCGTTGCCAATGAAAACAAGTGGAATTTAATTCGTATTAAAATTTGTATAACTTCCACTGGAAAATATTAATCATTTTACTGAGAATAAAATAAATATATACAGCATTTATGAATTAAATATTTTTCTCTTCGTTAATTCTAAAAAAAATTCCTGAGTGATTTTTATATCCAAAGAAACGGACAAAAGAATAAATCATGAAAATGCTGCAGGATACTTTGGATAATACGAAAATGTATTTCCGCGTATCCGCTGATCTTCTTACGGAGCTCGTCACGAACGACAATCTTTTCTCCGAACTGCCGTGAGAGATCTCGTAATCCTGGAGAACTGAAAAGCTCATATGGAATAAGCAACTGCTCTTGACTTTGCTCTCTGCTGCTTTGAATGCTGTACGATTATCAGTTGTCCGGAACGTGATCGTGAATCAAGCTACCACTCTATTTCACAATTCAAGTGCGTTGCACATATGTGATGGCAATTTTTGTTTAACGTACGATATATTTTCTCCAAATGGAGTTTCCGTATAAAGCTTATTTGGCATCTTATTCTCTCCCATTATTCACAATTTCTGAGACAGTATTTGAAAAACATTATTCGAATACGTCTTCGTATTTGTGATAGAAATGAAAAGATTCGTAAAATTGTAGAGAGAACTTGGACAATTTTTACAACGGCACATATTCAGTCCAAAATTATACCTTTTAATTGGCGTTGGAAAAATGAGACTGATCTATCCAATTAACGCAGAACAGAATGAGCCAAGAATCTTTATTCGGACTATCATGAGAGCGAAACGATATTTAGATATTTAAAATGATAATAATTATCAACGAACGTGTGGCCAATTGGCAAATTCATTCAAGGGCAAAACCACGTATTGAGTTCAGATATAGTATTATTCCGTTCGATGGTTCTTCCATTATCACCTCTTTTATACTCGTAAACTTGCGTTACGTATTTATTCTTCACTCCACCTTTACCATCGCCATGTTGGCTGGCTGGATTCTCCAGTGGTTACCGGTCCCTTTCCTATTTCAGGCTCGCCGTGCGTTCACCGTGATATTTCATTTTCCGCTGGTCCGAGCCACGGAGCGGAGAAGCGAGACTATATCCCAAGGGCCTCAATGGGAACAGACGACAACCTTATTTGCTGCCTCGACCGATTTCTAGCTACGATCCCAACCCATCTAGCCATTACCTCGGCTGATATCGGAGCTTCAAAAACCTGAGCCAACGTCCTCCCACTCGTGAATATCAGGAATCACCTCGACTTCAGATAAATATGGAAATCTTCCAAAACGTAATATGCCTGGCAACTTCATACATGCATGACGACCGTTTTTCTCCTGAATTAAATGCCTTCAAATTGTGTAATCTTTAAATCAGATAATTCCCAATTTAAAGCGATTACATAATCCATAAAAATTGTTCGCTTGAAGACATTGAACGCAAGCTGAATTGACGAAAGCAGATTTTTCATAAATTTTCCATTTATTCCTCATGTCTGTCAGTATTTTCAACGGTTTCATTATTTGGGTTCAATTTAACGAAGAACAAGTTAGAGGGAATAAATTCAGCCGGACCGATTTCTTGGTAATCAATGTAATGAACGTTTGCTGAAAACTTTGAATCAACGCTGTTTGCTATGATAAAAATATATATATATAAATCAAAAAAATCTTTTGGTACCATTGAATCAGCAAAGCCACATCATTTGTGAGAGGGCACATATATATTTCTCCAGCAAGTGAACGAAATTTCCGATCTAGCGTACTTATGCAAATCCCAGACCTCGTTTAACGTCCCACGAGATGATAGCGAGAGGCAGGCTCGCTACTCGTTTGAAAATTCACATGAGTTTCATCTCGCTCTGTATACGACGAATAGGAACGAGGAATAGGAATCTGACTAACAAGATTCTTGGCTTTGATAGTATTAGTAGAAATCGAGAGATAGATGATACGCAGCTTGTTAATCTCGTCGGCTATAACCACGCGGTCTCCAATGAGGTTAATATATATGGCATATGAAACGGACACACCATAAACTGACTGCGATTAATACCATCACATGACAACTTGACGAAAGGAGGAATTATCGTCGAAAGCTCGTCGGATTGCTACCTGGATGAAAACTTAATCAGTCCAATTTGTTCGACTGTGTACGGCTCAAGGTGGATAGAAACATTGATCGTGCTCACTTTGCGTCTGGGGTATAGTCCAATGTCTCTTGACTCAACTGGTTTGGGATCACACACACATTAACCGCTACTTTTTGCTCTGACCTCCCACTCTGAATTTGCCGGCTGGCTCATTGGGTCGCCACGCTCAGTTCTTATTGGTAAAAAAAATCCCCTCTCTTAATTCAGTATCGTGCGCGCGCTGCAACTGACGCTATCCCCACTACTATGATTCTGTTTCGACTGTTAGAGAAGCAGAGAACACAAACCACACGATTTAGCGCGGAGAGTAATGTGGGCTACTCTCTTGTGTTCACTAAAAGTCGATCAGACCGCTATTCCAATGAAAAATCGTTCAAAATTATTTGACGTTGAGGTTAGGTTCAATGCAGACCATACAGATTAGTGCTGCATGCATACGTGTCAGCCACAGATTGAGCAGAACGATGACTGCCATTTTTGGTAGATCTCGCCAAAGTCCGAGGACCAGAGCCAATCACGAATAAAATAAGAATACAAACGAGAATGAGAAGATGCGAGAGAACGAGAGCGGTTGAACGGTCGTAAATGACAATCAGAAAAGAAAAAGAATGATTCAAATATGAGAAGTTAAGTTGAGAGAGATTTGACTGTAGGTCATTTTTATCGAGGTCATTTTTACAGGCAAAAAATTCAATGTTGATTCATCAGGCAACCATATGGCGTTTTATGGTGTGATATTGGAATGAATTTCTTGAAAATTCGATCGAATCGAATCCAATCCTCATAACTCCTGTTTATATCGACGGTATTAAATTTTAACTCTTACATCAGACATATTGAGTTAAACGTTTTTTTCACCACCTATTTTACTTCAAGTTCGGTTGAGATAGAAACATTCATAAACACTCTCTGTCTTCTATGCCGGGTCTTCGAAATATTTCCAGACTGAATATTGTTAGACGTAGTCGTTGTAAGTGGATAAAAGTGTTAATCGACTGGAGGTCGATACTGCGACATTTATGTTATATATTACGTATCAATTTTGGTCATTTTCACTCGTCACAATAGCAGAACACTTACAGCCAAATGTTTTATTCGCAACTCGTCATATTTCTCGAGGTGGACAAAATTTATAGGTCACGAGAGAAATATAATTAGAAAATTCTCAAGCTTGTTAATGACCGAAATTCATTGAAGGGCAGGATTGAAGGGATTGACTGAAAGGCTCGATTCACAAAGTCAGGACCACTATGGAGATAATTTATCATCTGGCCAATGATTATACAATTCGGATTATGGGAAAATGAATGATGAATGTGACCAAAATGACTCACGCATCATCGTTCTATTAAAAAAAAAACTCTCTGCCGATTATCTAATTAATATATGTATCTCACAAGAATGACTTATTCTTCCCATAAGGATGCAACGGGGATTAAAAAAGCTCAGAAAAACGTTGAGCCTTACAAACATGATGAATATTTGAAAATGAAAAATAGTCGTGATATCTTTTAGCCTCTGGCAATTGAAGAGCTTCAAGCCGTTGGACATTTTTTTATTACAAATATACTTTTTTTTTCATATACTGTTTTCCCCCTGGCAGCCTGGTCTCACCTAGTCATTTGGCTCGTTTGGCGATACTCGACCGGCTTTACGGCCTTTATGGAGTGGCATAACAGAATCTGCTACCAAGGAGAATCTACTCATCGCGATACCACTCCGCTAATTAGATATTAGAGCAACCAACAAGCCCGAGGTATCACCGTCAGTTCTCTCTCAATGCCCCTCACTACGAGCCAAGTAAAGCCAACAGACCAACCTGAGCTTTTCCCCTGGTCCGCCACTTCTACTATTTCCGTCACCTAATCTTCCACCCCCGTTACCTCATCATTCATTTGCTCATTTCTCTCTCTTTGTAGCTATTGCTTTCTCCTCCCAGCTTTCACTATTCGCAACATCCCCGTTGCTATGTTTTCGTCATCCTCACGTTATTCCTATTTGTCGTTATGCGCATATATACGAGGTATTCGATGTTACATGAACGGGACTCCCTCGAAACAGTTATCATCATAATTAGAAGAGATTGCTGGATGTAAACTCAAATTTGACCGGGGAAAATTTGATGAGGAAGGTTAATAAAGTTAATCCTCTAATTATCGGACATTTCCTCCTAGACGTATGGAGTACATGAACAACGAAGGCATATGAGTACGAAACGTTCGTGGATCCTGCATCGACAAGCAAGGCAGCAGGGCCATTCTAATCAATCATTTGTCATACTTCTCTGAGCTTTCGGAGCATTAAGGTAAAATAATACGAGGGATATTCCTATGATAAAATTATAGATGAATCGATAATCTCGAGTCTTAATCGTTCAGCTGCTTTCATAAAATGAGATGCTCGATCTCGAGGACAGCAATTTCCAACAGTACTAACATAAACGCCCTCATTCGGTTTGTGAGTGCGATGGATCGCACCAATTACGAGGAATCACGCCTGATCGGATTCGATAAGGTGTCACAAATTTTTGTACAACCCCCTCACGATTCGATTCCAACCCCAACGCAGCCCCAACATTATCAAACATAGTTTCCGGCGATAGAAATATTCTATCTGGCAATTTTGAACAAACAAAAACATTGAGACTTTATTATTATTCGAGTGAGAAAATAACTTGAACATAATTTTTGGAAAAATTGTCAAAATTGTAAAACGTAGACATTAATTTTCGTGGAGCGATTGCGTACTGTTTATAAAAATTGGATCGTAAACACGTCGGAGATTGAGTACAGATGGAATATAAAAAAGTCCTCGGATGAATTAAGATATTCTTATAATTGGAAGCGGCCTGCTCCGCGACCCTCGGGATGTGACAAAGTCAGGTCTGTCGACCTGGTAACCTGGCAACACCGGACCAAGCGACGTTATTTTCTTACCCACTAGCGACGTTCTTGATTTTCCAGACTCAACCATGGGGTCACCGAGAAGAAAATCATTGAGAGTAAACATATCTGTACCATTGAAAAAGTAGCCCATTATCTAAACCCTTAACGAAGAAAACTAGTCAAGGACAAAGATAGAAATAAACTTTTTTTTGTACAATATTTTCTTTTTCTGCCTGCGCAAATGAATGCAACGTTACAGAGAAATTAACCTCGACAATAATCTTCGATCTATTGCACAAAAAGTTATTACATCCATGCATTGACATTAAACAATGTTGGATGCTGGATTTGACGATAATCCGCATAGCACCAAATATAACATAAAATTTTCAATTATATAAAAAATATTCGGTAAATCATTTAATTGAAGATGAATAACTCGACAAATTTGAAGTTTGCACATTGCCTCTTCGTTACTTAACCTCATTCCCTAAAGCTTTCGCTATAAGGAGGTCAAAGAATAGAAAAAAAATGCTTGTTCATTGAGGAGCTTTCTGAATGATGAAAAATAATGACGAAGCAATGTGCAAATTTGTAATTTTCAGGGCATTTTGCACCGGCTGCGTTTTATTTTCATGTTTTTTCATCGAAACTCAAACTCAAAGCCTCTTGTTGCCTAGATATCGTGGATCCCAAATGATTCGTGGAGTCGTATTTTGGTGATGGAAAATGGCCGAGATTGGAAGATGGCAGAGATTGGAGTGGTAAATTGGCGCGTGGAAATATCGAAATACTCGTGCAATTAGCAATAATGATCCGTACTTCTCACAGTTCACAGGCGTTCCAGCGTGCATCGTTCGATGGGTACAGTTTACCCAGCGCTCAAGTAGAAAATCCCATCCCTGTTTTCTCTCGTGCCGAGCAACGAAGCGAAAACGTCGTCTGTAGCTTGAGACACCTTCGCCCACTATTGCTAGGGGGAAGGGGTGGGAGGGATTATTGAGTTGAGTCTTGGTCGTTAATACCGAAAACAAGATGGTAGCTCGTTACACACACCAGTGGAGAATATATGCAAGGATAACTGCGAGTTCGGAGTTATACCGAGTTTGTCCTCTGCGCGATGTTGAATCCAAACGTTTATAGCATAAGGACAAAATAATACTGCGAGATATGTCACCACGAGGAGGAGATGGATACCTAATCCGTTTCGTGAAAGATCCATTTCCATATTTTCCCCTATAACGATGAACTTTTGAACTAGCCGAAGAGTCTCCAATTAATTAACCGGAGCAGATTGTGGAAATAAACAGAAAAGAATTTAGTTTTTAACCGATATAAAACAACCGTAACGTTTCATCATAAAACTAGCCTCAAATCTTTTCTCGCATTATTAAATTAGATATGTCACCACGAGGAGGAGATAGATCCGGGGAGGAAATAATCCGTTTCGTGAAAGATCCATTTCCATATTTTCCCCTACAACGATGAACTTTTGAACTAGCCGAAGAGTCTCCAATTAATTAACCGGAGCAGATTGTGGAAATAAACAGAAAATAATTTATTTTTTAACCGATATAAAACAACCGTAACGTTTCATCATAAAACTAGCCTCAAATCTTTTCTCGCATTATTAAATTAAATATGTCACCACGAGGAGGAGATAGATCCGAGGAGGAAATAATCCGTTTCGTGAAAGATCCATTTTCATATTTTCCCCTATAACGATGAACTTTTGAACTAGCCGAAGAGTCTCCAATTAATTAACCGGAGCAGATTGTGGAAATGAACAGAAAATAATTTATTTTTTAACCGATATAAAACAACCGTAACGTTTCATCATAAAACTAGCCTCAAATCTTTTCTCGCATTATTAAATTAAATATGTCACCACGAGGAGGAGATAGATCCGAGGAGGAAATAATCCGTTTCGTGAAAGATCCATTTTCATATTTTCCCCTATAACGATGAACTTTTGAACTAGCCGAAGAGTCTCCAATTAATTAACCGGAGCAGATTGTGGAAATGAACAGAAAATAATTTATTTTTTAACCGATATAAAACAACCGTAACGTTTCATCATAAAACTAGCCTCAAATCTTTTCTCGCATTATTAAATTAGATATGTCACCACGAGGAGGAGATAGATCCGGGGAGGAAATAATCCGTTTCGTGAAAGATCCATTTCCATATTTTCCCCTATAACGGTGAACTTTTGAACTAGCCGAAGAGTCTCCAATTAATTAACCGGAGCAGATTGTGGAAATAAATAGAAAATAATTTAGTTTTTAACCGATATAAAACAACCGTAACGTTTCATCATAAAACTAGCCTCAAATCTTTTCTCGCATTATTAAATCAGACAAATCTTTATACTTATAAAAATATTTATAAGTATGCAGATTTGTGTTATCTAATTTTTCTGTGCTTAAGAATATATATCGAAGATTTTTCGTTACTACTTACTGAACATTCGCGCCGAATTACTTAACAAACGAAAAGGGCCGTAGCGTAAAAATTATAAAATGTTAATAGTCCCTCCAAAACCGACCTTTCCTAGACAGAATTTCCAAATTCATTTGAGACACTCTTCTCTGTCAAGGGAGCCGCGAACGAAAAATAGTATGATATTGTCAGAGGGGCTCGAGACATGGTACAAACCCTCATTGAACTCGAGAATTTATAAGTGGAAGCGACGGCGCCATTACTATGCAAATAGATCCTGTGGTACACCGTCTGGACACGACGCTGAATGACGTGGCGCCTCTTCCAACCCCCCTTTCGAACCATTTTTTTTTTATCTTTACGGCTAGCCGATGGCGCCTCGTGTTCAGTTACATTCGATAGCATCCGATGGACTGTCGATTCACAAAAAAAAAAAAAGCTTTTGTCTCGTCCCACTAATGAATCTCACGCATGTACCGAGATATATTTGTCTTCTTCATTTGGATCAAGTTCACCAAAGTTGAGATTTATTTGATTGAAATAATCTTTTTGAGCGAATAAAATCTTTCCTCTTCTAATGAGCAAATGTAGGAAAAATACGAGTACGAGTTTCAATTTTTAAATATTTGTTTTCTTCAACGATGCCCCGATGAAAAATCCACAACGATACTAAATGCATCATCAATCATCATACATGGACGATTCCACCGCTATGTGGATGATGAACAATCCGATAATCAATCGGTGAAATAACATTGACGATGGTTGATCGTCGCGAGTGTCAGTTTGTTCTAATCGTAATATCAAGCCTAATTTTGAAACTTGATAGACGGCGCGAGTTATTGATCCGAAATGAGATGGGGATAAAACTGACAAGAGCGGAAAAGAGGGATGAGGAAGTGAGGTAAAAAACGTTGGATTGTGTACAGTCTCGAAGATGGGTGTTGCGAGAGTAGATGCTAAAGGAATAATAATAAGATGAGAAAGAAAAGAAGAAAAAAAAACCATACATCGGGGAGATAATGGCTTTCGTGCCGACTACAGAATGTCAACTTTCACCGGCGACTCTTTACCCAACGGAAGTGGAAGAAAATCATCGAGAAGAGAGTGTGTAAGAGAGAGGGAGAGAGAGAGGTTGCCTTTTGTCTTATCGACCGAAGAGTCGACCACGCGCAAAGCGAAATTGCGTTTGGTATTCCACGGTGTGTCTTTCTACCTCAACGTCCACAACGATTAATAAACCGTCCTAATTATTCTTCGGAGACTAATTTTAGCGAAGTCTACAGCTCGTGACCCAATACACCATTAGTCGTCTCGGTGTTTGTCGATAGTGCGATAAAAAAGGGTGAAGAATTGTCATCGCAGTAGTGTGATGGCAGTCAGTATGATCGAACGAGCGTGCTCAACTATTCGGGAGAATTTAAAAATATTTGCAATTTTTTTACGATTAGTTAAAATTTATTGTACAATACAATTGTAAGAGATAGGGTCGAGCGTGTACAATATTAAAAATAGTTCACCAAATATTTAACCGAGAGAAACATTATATTCTAAATGTCGAGAAAGATAAAATAGATGAATGTAATGAATAAAGCGTTAAAAGATTTGGAAAACTTCGAAAATTTCTTACGTATTATAAAAAAGTTAGGTCAAGGAACAATCGAGATAGGAATTTTCACTTATTCGAGCTAAACTGCGAAATATCGCGTCAGCCACCAGTACCGCCATCTTGTTCCGCTATTTGCACCGCAAATGGCCGCGCTTGCCCCTTCCTCGCCCTCAGTAATAAAAACTAACGCTACACCAGCTTCTGCTGCGTCCCGGACGTAGGAAAAAAAGATCCCTTATACTCAATAGTCTACTTAATACTTAATGATTCTTAACGTATAATTGACTGTAGCAATTCCACCATCATTCAACAAATAACTAGAGACTAGCAAAGGCCTCTCAAGCCAATCAAAGTTTTATCTAAGTCCAAACAAGTCAAAAGTTTATCACAAATGATTATCGAAAGTTTTAATAGACTTTTGATAGATTTGAAACTATGCTGAACTTTCGTCAGTCTTTTAGTAGATCTTTGAAGACCTTTGGCAGGATCTCGTCACTTGGTAGATTACAGTGAAATGAATCAAGTCAACCAAATTTTAGAATTTTTTTTAACGCATGGGTGTCTGTAATTTTGAACGTTATTGGATTTTAATGGTAGGTCTATTACAGAAACGCTGACTCACGTTCAATAATACTGCCTATAGAATCTACTATCGTGAGTATTTTTCTGCACTTTGTCCCGCATATAACAAATAAAACCTAGTACCTGTTAACCTAAATAACGGAATTGTGTCTAAAATACTTTCATAACCCAAACAAAGCGCCAGCAGCCTGTATTTTGTAGGTTAGGTTCGGTTAATCTATCGTAATGTGTCGATAAATTGTATCGATAAATCGAAGAAATGCCATAAGACGCTGATAAATTTTACTCCAAGTAAACGCCAGTTCCACATTATATATCCACTTTACTACATATGGCATAGGAAATAATGTTATTTGTGGGACGAATGCGAAATGGAAGAGGTGCAGAAAATGACGTCGTTGTAGTCAGTTAGGGCTGGCGGCGTCCGCGAGAGAACGCTAGTGCCTGTGAGGCGTGTATATGGGGAAGTATCGTCAGGCGTAAACAGCGTTTCCCCGCTGAGAGCGCGTTCGTTTGGCGCCTTCCTGACGGCTGCTGTCCGGAATAACTCCCATGGCCCTCGTGAACACGGATGCCGTGATTAAAACGTCACGACAGTATCGGAACTCTCCCCCTTGCTCAACGAAATCGACTTCCATTATTCCGCATCACCCTCCACCGTCCGCTGTGACCTGTGAATGCACCTTTTTCAGCTTTACGATACTCTCTTATCCATTCTCTGGGGATCCAAGAAAAGGCAAATGAGATGACAAAAAGCAGGGCAGCATGGATTACTCTAAATATTAGAGAACCCAAAACACGTTGAGGCTGGACCAACAGAGGTGATAAATCTACTATGGTAGTGAACACGACCCAAACGATCATCAATTTAGCGATGTCTCCAAGCCCAGGAAGGAATCAAATGGTTGGAAACAAGAGGAGATAGTTTTGAAGAGTAAACCAAAGAAAAATAAGCCAGAAATAACGTATGCCGTATGGAACAGCATATGAGATTCTCATAAAATTAATGTATGTTTTTGAAAAAATACGACAGATGTTTGGGGATACATTAGATGTGCAATTAAGGATAATTGATTATTTCATTGATCTACCAGAATTCAAGTAAAATTTGTAAGATAACTTAACGGAATGTCGAAATATGCTCACAAACATTGATCGCGTTGTATAACTCAAAGGAGGTAGCCTCCGACACCGGGTGAAGTGAAATTACAAATACCCTCTAGTTATTTTTATCACGAATGAGAACGACGAAACGCCCCCTGCAAATACAAAATTTCAATTTCATTAGAAATATGAGGCTAAGCCACAGTTTGTGGGTATTCTCCATGCTTGATAAGTCATCCCATACTCTGTGGGTGGCCGGGACCGCTCAAGTACGCTCGTACAATCAGCTGGGCTTGTCCGCAAATAACGCGGAACGCTTGGTCTCCTACCACGGGTAACAGAACGGATGATTATGAGTGAATAAGGTCCCTAATTGAGGCTATTGAACAATTATATAAATAACACACGCGACCGCCATCCACCTGCCTCGCAGGGGGTGTTATTTCAGGGGAGTGAGATGAACGGGAGTTGAAGGTACAGCTTGAGGCCAACGGGAGTGGCTGCCCCGAGTGAAATTACAGTATAAACATTACGACTAGGGGTGAGTGGGGAGCCGCCACCCTCTATCCAAAGGTTCGTATACTGAGGAAACTCCATCAGGCAAAGACTGGCTAGAATGAAACTGGAAAAATCTTATATTCCCTCGGGCAAATGCAATATCGTTGGTCAACGAACGAAAAGGAAGCAGAAAGCATTTTTTTTTCTTATTATTATTATTTTTTTTTTCAAGACAGAAAGAATGATTCAATTACAAAGTTCTCTAAATTTCATTTCCGATCCTGTCACATTAATAGCAGAATAACGCATTTGTTTTACATTGTAATTATTTACAGCCTCGATGGACGATCCTTGAATGTAAAATTCAAGGAATTTTTTTGGTTTTGCAGTAATAAAACAGCGGAAAAAATTCAATGGATCGGAGTTTACGCGTATTAAATATATAGCTGTTATCGATAAAAATTCGCAATTGATTAAATTTCAGATATCGTGTCAACAACTCGTTCTTGGATGATGAATCGAGGCCGGACATGGAACCACTATCGCACGCTACATAACACGTAGCTATTCTCTCGAAATTCTATAACCCATTTACCCATACGATCTTGTAAACCCCAAGTTCCTCATTCAGCCTAAATCGGGTTACACCATCGCCGTATGAAATCCCTGGCTTGTTATTGTGCAATGTATAGTGCACACGCATCAAACAATGGCGATGTGAGGAGCGTAGATGACTTTATCCCAATCCCGTGAGCCATTGTTTCATGTAAGCCGGTAACAAACATACAAGGACACAAGAGGAACACGTGTCGCTGGTTCATTGATGTGGCTGTAAGATCTTCTGACATCATCCGTGAGAATTTAGCAGAGAATTCTCTCGTGTGTACTCATCATATAGCAGGAATTATCGAATAATAAAAAGTGAGGAAAGGGATGCACATAGAGAATGATGCTGTGAGATGGAAAAGAATTTTGCGTTTGGAATCGAATGGACGACCTAAACATTTTTATAGTATGAACAAAAGAGTTTGGATAAACGTCATGGGAAGCCTCACAAAAAATGGATAACGCATTATAATGCAATTCCAAGAGGAGTAAACAGCGAAACGTAAGGAGGACAATTTTTTCACGAATGGATGGAGGAATGAACAGGCCAGCAATGTTCCAAAGCTTTAATGAAAGCCGGATGAGGATCGTGACAATGATGGTCGTTGAGAAGGATTCGCGAGATTTGTCGAAGTTTGGATATATTCTGGAGGAATTTAACGAGGAATTTGTACTCGCAATGTACTCGCAATGGAAAAGAACTTTGCGTTTGGAATCGAATGGACGGCCTAATCATTTTTATAGTATGAACAAAAGAGTTTGGATAAATGTCATGGGAAGCCTCACAAAAAATGGATAACGCATTATAATGCAATTCCAAGAGGAGTAAACAGCGAAACGTAGGAGGACAATTTTTTCACGAATGGATGGAGGAATGAACAAGTCAGAAATGCTCCAAAGCTTTAATGAAAGCCGGATGAGGATCGTGACAATGATGGTCGTTGAGAAGGATTCGCGAGATTTGTCGAAGTTTGGATATATTCTGGAGGAATTTAACGAGGAATTTGTACTCGCAATGTACTCGCAATGGAAAAGAACTTTGCGTTTGGAATCGAATGGACGGCCTAATCATTTTTATAGTATGAACAAAAGAGTTTGGATAAATGTCATGGGAAGCCTCACAAAAAATGGATAACGCATTATAATGCAACTCCAAGAGGAGTAAACAGCGAAACGTAGGAGGACAATTTTTTCACGAATGGATGGAGGAATGAACAAGTCAGAAATGCTCCAAAGCTTTAATGAAAGCCGGATGAGGATCGTGACAATGATGGTCGTTGAGAAGGATTCGCGAGATTTGTCGAAGTTTGGATATATTCTGGAGGAATTTAACGAGGAATTTGTACTCGCAATGTACTCGCAATGGAAAAGAACTTTGCGTTTGGAATCGAATGGACGGCCTAATCATTTTTATAGTATGAACAAAAGAGTTTGGATAAATGTCATGGGAAGCCTCACAAAAAATGGATAACGCATTATAATGCAACTCCAAGAGGAGTCAACAGCGAAACGTAGGAGGACAATTTTTTCACGAATGGATGGACGAATGAACAGGCCAGCAATGCTCCAAAGCTTTAATGAAAGCCGAATAATGCTGAATAATGAAATGGTCGTTGAGAAGGATTCGCGAGATTTGTCGAAGCTCGGATATATTCTGGAGGAATTTAACGAGGAATTTGTACTCGCAATGTACCGCCAGTGTAGATAGTGCCTCAAGAGCCAAAACAGCTCTACACCCCTCATTGAAACGTGCAGCTGACATTTGTAGCAATCCCTTTTCCCCAGATCGCCTTTAACCGTCAAGTCGTTTTACAGTTCGCTTTGCACCATTGCCTTTGCTCTGGCCCCATCCTTCAATTTCTTCGACCCATTACCCAATGGATCAGTTTAATTGTCGTCCGATGCCTCTCTAATTCCATACTCCTTCCAGAAAATTGAACACTCTATCCGTTGGATGGAGACAGTCACGACCGAATCAAATCTCCATCGTGGTACAAAGTACATCGAGAATGAAAATTTGCATTAACTCGAAGTCGACGTCTTTGCTTGGCTATTTGAGCGTTTTGTTACGACGAACATAAACGCAGATAACGTCGAATAATTTGGTAAAGCTAGTAAACGTAACTATTGCGAATTTTTCGTTACACATGACTCTCCCTTTAACTGCGGAGGACTGTCATCGTGTCTCAATCAAGCTGATTGAAATTTGAGAATTAATGTCGAAATAAAAGATAAATAATCTGTTAAATGATATAAAAATATTGTTACAAATATCAATATGACAACATATAGCTGAAGTTTAACAACGGACACAGCAGCGAATGATTAACCTCAAGAAAATCGCAGCAATTGATACTCGAGAAATAGATTTGACAACGTAGATAAAAACGTAAACGACCCCGAAACGAAACATTCGCGTTGTTTACTAGTATATCGGTCGAAACATTCGGTAGCAGCGGAATTTAAGGGTCGGTTGTTTCAACTCTGAGATAAAGTTATCTGTCAGACACCACATACCAAAAATACGAGATTTCCGGCAGGTAAACTTTATCTGAGGGTAGAACAACCCCCCTAAGGCCAGTAAAATTGTGACAATATTTAGTCTATAAAAGAACTGACTTAAGGCACCATTGAACCTGTGTATGTCCTTTAATTAATTAGCATAATCAAAAAAATAATAAAATAAAAATAAAATACAAGACATGACACCTTCGTACACATAAAAGAACTGACTTAAGGCACCATTGAAACTGTGTATGTCCTTTAATTAATTAGTATAATCAAAAAAATAATAAAATAAAAATAAAATACAACACATGACACCATCGTACACATTCTATTCGACTGGTTAAACAACCAGGGAACGTAATAATATAAAAAATCTTTCAGGTCTCTTTCCTTGTTCGCTTTTGCTAATCACGGACGAGAGTTGATGAATAGAGCGTTTAATTAAAAAGTATTAAGGCGCTCCTGAGCGATAAGCCTTCTTCAGTGTAGCCTCGGGTATGGGACGAAGATGAGCTATTTTTGTTCGTACTTAAGTGGGGCTGAGCACGTGGACCCGTAACTAAACTGATCAACGTGTCTACTTCAGAAGAACCTCGAAAGACGACCAAAAGGAAATAAGGCGGTGAAGGGGTGAGGGAGATCGAAGGATCCTTTGTTGAACTTCAAACAAAAGTCACTCGAGCACTTTACGTAAACGGGATAAAGACTGTCACAGACAGTTAGGAGATGATTCCCGCAACTGAAGTACACTCGCTTGACAACACTTTTCGATTATTTATGATTTTATTCAGTATTCATAGCAAAGTGTATTCATTTTCACTGCTTTGGAATAATTACGTTATAAAATTATCACGTGGCACTTTGTTCCCCATTAACAAACTGAGATCTTCATCAGGCTTGTGACAACTTATATCCCGATGGGCCTCGGCCATTTTGAGAGAGTGTAATATATCGTATAGGGTAGCAGATCGCGAGAACACAAACAACAACAGTCGCAGACAAAACTGCAACATTTCATAAAATCCGTCAACTCGTAAATTATCATGTCGACATCATCCCATGATGATAAAGAGTACCAAGGACAAAAAGTAGACGGAAAGTATTCGTATTCTCAGGAGGAAAAATCCCATTGAACGAAGTTATTGGAAACTTCAAGCCCCAAGACACAAATAATATTTAGCCAATCCAGCGCGATGAAAGACGTAGTTGGTCACGGGGGTGAGTATAAACTTATTCCAATTGAATTAACACGGAGTTTACCTCCAATAATGGCCATCAAAACGAATGCTAGGCGATTTTCGTCATACTTTGAGCTACATTGACCCGCGATTTTTAAAATTCCTGAGCTAATCGATTTATGTTAATCGAGATATTAAAATCATCCAATATGCCACTCGACAAAAACGAATGCTCCGCGATTTTGGTCATACTTTGAGCTACATTTTGATAGCGGTACATTGACCCGCGATTTCAAAATTCCTGAGCTAATCGATTTATGTTAATCGAGATATTAAAATCATCCAATATATGCCAATCGACAAAAACTTTTCTTTTCCATTGCGATATCTCTGCCCCCCCCCCCCCAATTTTAATTTGTCACATTACCAATAAACGTGTCCTAATTCAATCGCAAGACAAAAATAATATTTAGACAATCCAGCGTGATGAAAGACGTAGTTGGTCACGGGGGTGAGTATAAACTTATTCCAATTGAATTGACACGGAGTTTACCTCCAATAATGACCATCAAAACGAATGCTCCGCGATTTTCGTCATACTTTGAGCTACATTGACCCGCGATTTTAAAAATTCCTGAGCTAATCGATTTATGTTAATCGAGATATTAAAATCATCCAATATGCCACTCGACAAAAACGAATGCTCCGCGATTTTGGTCATACTTTGAGCTACATTTTAATAGCGGTACATTCACCCGCGATTTCAAAATTCCTGAGCTAATCGATTTATGTTAATCGAGATATTAAAATCATCCAATATATGCCAATCGACAAAAACTTTTCTTTTCCATTGCGATATCTCTGCCCCCCCCCCCAATTTTAATTTGTCACATTACCAATAAACGTGTCCTAATTCAATCGCAAGACAAAAATACTATTTAGACAATCCAGCGTGATGAAAGACGTAGTTGATCACGGGGGTGAGTATAAACTTATTCCAATTGAATTGACACGGAGTTTACCTCCAATAATGGCCATCAAAACGAATGCTCCGCGATTTTCGTCATACTTTGAGCTACATTGACCCGCGATTTTTAAAATTCCTGAGCTAATCGATTTATGTTAATCGAGATATTAAAATCATCCAATATGCCAATCGACAAAAACTTTTCTTTTCCATTGCGATATCTCTGCCCCCCCAATTTTAATTTGTCACATAACCAATAAACCTGCCCTAATGAGATCATTTTTGAGATCTTTTGTGTGCACTGGTGCAGTAAAGAGTTGCATCACAGTGCATTAAATGTTCGTTCTCTGAAAACTACTCGTGTCGATTTTTGTCATCTGAGACGAGAAAGTAAGGACAATTGTTTCGAAGAATTGCCGATAAAAATTACTTAAAGTACGAATAAAAAGTGAAAAAAAAAACATTATTTACCTTTAGGACTTACCTTGCTTCGATTAATATCAACTGCACAAATATTATAATACGAATATTGCTTACGAGACAAATCTTAAATGACCCTATGGCCAGAAAAATAGCTGGCCATTATTTAAGTTTTTAGTTTAAATTTGTTCTCAGATCTATACAGCCTCGCACGAAGCATTAAAACTTACCTAAGCCAGTGTCTTTTTGTGATGTCTGTATGGCAGCATATAACATCATATTGATCCGCTATCCAGACTATTAGAATAACGTAGAAAGCTGTTGTTCCATCGTTGAAAAATTCTGACATAATTGCCTCCATTCCTGAAACAGAGAATTATTTTCATATTTTCAATATAAATAAGACGAAAAAACTGTCCATCGAAACTAATTGATTGTTGGCAAAAATGCCTCAAGTGTTCTATGAAAATTCGTCTGCAAGTAAATCGTTGATACTCAGTCAATGTGAAATAAAATAGCCACTCATCTGACACCTTAAACTCAATATTTCGATGATCACCAGATATTTATTTTTACATGCATGAACAAGCAGAAAATTTCGTTCGGTAAAATTAAAATTCAACTTTGTCAGATTTTATTAAAATTCTTGGCAGAAGCTCTCCATTAATTAATTCTCGACAATATTATTATTTTTTGTCCCAAATCTCAATCATCATTGAGAAAGATGCTTTGAATGAGATACGAAACAATTTTTTATTTTTATTTTTTCTTTACTTCGGGGCTTTAAATAAATTCTAATAGTCCACATGGTCAATGTACAACGAGAGAGCTCATGCCCACGAAATTTTGGTAAAGGCTCACTTTCTTTAATTCTGGGGATCTCAATGAGAAAGGACGTTTCCCACATGTTTTGTACACCAGCTGAAATATATTTTCACAAGACAATTTCGTGATCGATCAGCAGAGAATTTATCAATGATCGATTGTACTTGATTCAGTCAATTTTACTTGTTCGGATTATCTGGAATATACGAGCTCTCGGAATTTCAACCACCAAAAATCCTTAGAGATTAATGAAAAAATCATTGCGATTACGAGAATATATCATATCGAAGATGAGTATACACAATATCGATATAATTGACGAGCAGCAAGTAATTAATGATATTGGCTTGGATTGGCTAAGAGACATTTTATTTGGACGATACAAAAATATTTAATTAATTATTGCCAAAGATTGTAACGTATGAGTATGGATGAAAATACGAGTAATGCTTGTTAAGAGCAAAAAAACTCGATTTAAATGATAGTTATGTATATGTTAAAAATATTAAAAATTGTCTCAAATATTACTGAAAATTATGAGAAAATAATGTGAATGATATGAAAAGGTATGATGATAAAATATGCAAATGAAATTAATAATATTGGTTGAATGTGTGGTGATTATAATATATTAAAATATTGAGAGATTGAGTTAACGAGAGGAAACGAGAGTTCCCGAAAAGTAGGAATCTCGTTATTTTTGCGAGTGAGCAAGCGGTGCTCGCTTATCACTCCCTCTCTTATATTAGCAGAGACAGACCGGAAGACGGTACCCGTCCTTTCTTAGCCCCTGTAATAATCTCTACTATCGAGTCGTGGTCATATTTATATTTATATACATATTATATGTATATATATAGTTATACATATATACCCATATACATGTGCATATTTCTACTTGCGCATCCACCTATACGTGTCTACGTCAATTCTAAAACGATCGGTGCTGCTTTTCTATCGTCTCGAGGCTCGAAATCCAGACCACGACTCAAGAACGCGTTTCTGAATGGATCATTCTGGCTGCTACATCTCCGATCTATAATAAATTTATACGAATTATTTTTCGATCGATATATATATATATATATATATATATATATATATATATATTTGTCTACTTGCGACGGCATAAATTGTACAAAGTGCATGTCTCGTGTGAAATTTGCTCACCGTATTTTCATTTGAATGTAATCTGACATGCCTGAGATGACGATATATCGCTCGCCAATTATCTTAATTTTTATGATGATATTTATGCTCACATTTTTCATTCGAAGATTCATAATATCTTCTACCGGTCTGAATCGAAGATATCCATCCTCGTGAATTATTAATAAAATAATTAATTCCTCTTTCTATTACTTCATTCTTGTCATGCTATTCGCTCCATGCCATATATTTTCGTTGGATAATATAATATATAGAAAAATAAATTATTACAAATGAAATGTCATCGATTACATGATATTTACGAGAAAAAAAAACTGATTATTATGTAAGAAGATCCGATAAAAATCGTGATAATGAAATATTGACGAAAGAATTGAAATCAATATGTGATTCTATTATGACGATAAAATATTTGAACAGCACGGTAAACATCGAGATAACGAAATATTGATTAAATGATAATAACAGATACTGTGAATAAGGATTATTTCACAATATACGATAAAAATCAAGACAAACGTTTAATTAAAATAAAAGTTTCATTGAATTCAATAAAATTTGTGTGCATATATATATATATATATATATATATGGAAATGTGCCAGCGTCTCGACGCCAAGTAATTAAAATGAAAGTTTAATTTTTATTTTTACTCCTTTTCTCCTCAGTTATAAATTCTACAAGCGATCCTGTTGATTACAATTTTTATCCAAATCTTACATTTCATGGGTTTGCTTGAACTGACGATCAGCTAAGAAGATGCCAAATTATACTCCCTGTAATCGGTATTTATTTCCTCACAAGTAATGAAATGGAAACAAAGCAAGACATCTGAATTTTACGACAAGCAAATTAGATAATCATTTGAAAAAAAAAAGGTCAAGGCAGTAGAAAAGGGTCAAAACGCCAAAGACGTCAAAACCAAGTTCGATGAGGTCAAACGTGCCGTATAGAGCCGTAAATTTTTTGATAAATTTCACGAATTCACATTCATTATTGCAACTAAAACTGATCGAAATGATGGGAATGAATATTGGATATCGGGGTGTATATCGAGGGCTCATAATTAATGTCCCATAATCCCATTGGTGGGCAGACGTGATTCCTGGTTGCAATGAATTCCGAAACATCGACCGACTAAGCCGAGCGTATTGGGCGGTGCGCCGTATCATCGATATTTTTCGCTTCATCGAGAGTAAATCCGAAGCCGGTGTACCGATACATCGAATATCGTCCAGGTGATCAAATGGATCCGCTATTTCGGTACTTGGTCCAAAGGGAGTTGCAACGGTGCTACATTCAAAATTTGTTCCATCGAAATTTAATGCCTGCACAGACCATTATGCTGGTTATGCACGGTCACAACGGATCCTCGTGTATTTTCCCTCCACCCTTCTCTTCATTGTATCACTGGATTATCATCATCGCTCGGATCCCTATTTTGCGTTCGTTAAAATACAACAGCAGCAATGATGCACGAATTTCGTATATATTTTAAATCGTACGATTATCAACGTGAAATTTTTCCATCAATTCATCAACAAATGAATTAAGTTAAACGATGCGATAATGATAATCACCGAAGGCTATATCATGCTTGTAAAGTCTGCAAAAAATTGTTTCTTTTTTTTTTACGATTTATATATTTAGACATTGGGCTCGTCTGAAATTAATCCCCAGCAATAATCGATATATGTTTGTCGCGATTCTAGCTAAGATAATCTAAACTGTGAAATAATGATTTTGGAATCAAAAAATTTCCCAGTGAGTGCAGAAACCATTGATGGTCGACGCCTGTCGCCCCAACGAAGATACTGACAGAACTGTCACTTATTACCATCAATTACTTGTCTCGCGAACGTTTGACAGGAATATATATGTATATATAAATAAATAAAAATAAATAAATTTCACCTAACTGGGATGTCTTTCGTATATATATACGAAAGCCATCCCAGTTAGGTGATTTTTTTTTATTGTTCTACCTTCAGCAACATCGGAAAAAGAATTGGAATAATTTTCCTTCGATTTTCGAAACTGGAAAATATAATAATTCGGAAATAGCGATGATGACTGACAATAATTTCGTTGCAGAAAAGTTGCCAAAGTCCATACCACGAATATCCTCGAGTATTAACTTTGGATATTGGGGTGAAATCGGAGGAGACATATTTATAATTTATTATTATGCAAATTATAACCGTTCGAAATATTCGAGAAGAAGAAAAAAATGAACAAAATGCAACAGTTGTCAGGTGAAAGATGAGCGTGGCTTTAAAATTAATTCATAGAATGGAATTGTATTATCAATGGAGAATAAATGAACCTTCGTCGACGGAATTGTGCCTCAAGATAAATCGGCCCGACGACCGTGCTCGATGCTCCGCGTGATACATGCTACACTGGCCAGTAGTATTTTGCTCTGGCGTGCTCGCACTAATGAATTGTAACGACGGTAGCAAATCGCGGGGGACTCGCGAAAGGAATAATAAAAAAAAAAAAAAGCGAGTGTGGGATGGGAAGATAAAAAAAAAAAAAACGTAGAACCGAACAGAGTGTAGCAGGGCGTGCCCCATGAACTGGCCAGCTCTGCACGTGAGTGTGAATTGACCCTCCCAACCCCTCAACGTACCCCGTTCAACTGTATCGCTAATCGAAATAAACGACTGGCTGAGACTTTAACACGGAAAATTACAGTCGGCCTCGTTTCAACGGTTCGCTTGTTCAATCGATTATTACGGAAGACAAAATAAGTCAAATTTATATATACATTTTTTTAAATAAATAATTTCAAATATTTAATAAAAATCGCATTTCCTTTTTTTTTTTTTTTAATAATAATTCGTGACAGAACTACGATTATATTTAGTCACGCATTATTTTGAGCCTTTGATGACATTAAACGCTTGAATAAATATCAATTAATAAACGCTCCAGTCAATAATATAATATTTATGTAGCATTCGAACCCATATCTTGTATGGAGTCCTAAAAACACCTTAGAAAAATTTGACAGAGAGAAAAAAAAAGTGTCATTTTGCTGATATCGAGGAACAGTCAATTATCTTGTCAAAATAATTTTTATTGTTTCCAAAAATTGCCTTGGTGATAACAAATAAAAAAACGAACCCAACTTGGAATAATTAAAATCAAGCAACGAGGAATAAAAGCGCAAAAAATAAATTTGAGAAAGAACGTATATATATGTTATGTCCAGAGATGGAGAGCTTTGCAAAGTTCTCGCGATATTTTCACGGATGAAAGCGAACACACAAGTAAAACACACAGGTCTTTGCTCTCCTGTATGCCAAAGTAAATGAATGAGCTCGGGTTTAAGGGTGCGCCAAAGAGTAATTAGTTGCTCGATAAAACGAGAGAGCTATACTTGAATGAACTACTGCCCATATTTTATTTTAGTTACGTCTACGTCATAGATTCCGATGTAACGAAAGACAAATATTTAATGAGCACGAGAGGCTCTTCCTTTACGAAAAAAAAAAAAATTCCCGTATTTATTTTGGTAAAAAAATGTTCTTCGTTAAATTTTAATGTTTACCAACTGCCCATACCCATTTAATAAATTGGGCAGCTCAACAGATTGTAAAAATTAAATTTTTCTCAGCTTAATCTTTCGATAAAATCTTAATCGTTCGGTAAAAAAAGAGAGGAGAAAAGAGGTAATTATTTTTGGGAAAAATCTGTCAGTGTCACTAACATTTAGGACAATTTTTATTTTTGGGGGTTTTTTTTCTTTTAACTTTCGAGAGAACATTCATCACATTGCCAATAACCATTTTAGCTCTACGTGTACAAAAACGTTCGACCGAATAAATTGCCACGATTTTCGCCAAGCAATTTCAGACCGCTAAAGGGATTATGGGGATGAAAGGGAGGAGGGGCACGTTAAGATTATCGAATTTTCATCCCAGAGTACCGGAGAGGTATTGAAACGTCTTTATAATAATAGGGCCATCCCGAGTGGTCGAGGAGGAGAGAAAAAGTGCGGAAAAAGCGTTCGTCGTACCATCCCCCTTGGAATTGTCTCAGTGAAGACGTTACTGGGTTTGGCTTCAAGAGACCCCCATGGCTCCTATGAGCGAATGCTACTCGACTAGTATGCATTTAAACGGGTGCATTATCCGTCGTTCGGTATTATTACATATATCTAACCACGAAAAAAATGAAGTCTCGAAGCTTTGGTTTCAACCCCTTCTTCCTCTTTCATGGATCAGGGATGCATAATGATTGTCGAACTAAGCAGACCTTAGTGGTCCTTCAAATCTTATCGTCCGACGATCGAGGAAAATTCGAGGAGCACATTTGGAAAATTAATGGAAAAATATGGCAAATATCATCCCTTAAGGCGATGTGACCCACGAACGGATGATAACAAATTGTCACAACACATGATGACGCCGAGGTGCGACAGAGATAGCGTCATCGGCGATCATGGCAGAGTGAGAGACAAGCCGAAAACGTCGACACGTGTCTGTCACATCGCCTTAAGACGATATGCAACGAGTCATATCAGTCGACAAAGACTGTTATCCAACTTTCTCCGATACGGTTAATCTTTCGGACAAACGACGAAGACGTTTGGGAGAAAACTGAGACGGGAGAGTCTGGGGAGTGCGCTTATTTCTCTCTCTCTCTCTCTCTCTCTCTCTCTCTCTCTCTCTCTCTCTCTCTCTCTCTCCCTCTCTCTCTCTCTCTCTCTCTCTCTCTCTCTCTCTCTCTCTCTCTCTCTCTCTCTCCCTCTCTCTCTCTCTCTCTCTCTCTCTCTCTCGGGCTACTTTAAAAAAGACGAGGCACATAAAACCTCGCAAGGTATTTAATATGGGGGTTGTCAGCTAATGTGAGATATCGAATATCGAAATACTGAATCTATAGCTCTCGTGGCCAATCAGAAGCTCATTAAGGAGTTAATCGGCTCTCACGTTCGATCTTTTCGCGCTTGATTTAAATACACTCAGCAACAAAATTAACGGCGCACCCGGCACTCGGCGAAATAATTTCGATTTTCAAAATGCTGTAACTTAATGAAAAATTGTCGAAAAAAATCATTTGGGGGAGCATTTTGAAGGTTGAAACTTCATCTTCAAGGTGGTTTTTAAAAATTCTTCCTACGGCCATTTTTGACCTCGTGGCGTAGGTTCTTGTTCACGTTCTTGTTTGGCTTTATACAAAGGCACTATGAATTGAAAACGAAAGATTCGATTAAGATTCAAGCTGAAGTTTAAGCTTGAGTCTTAATTTAGGTTAATTCCCAAATTAGAAGTCAATCCACCTGAAGTTAACGTGACTTTAATTGTTATTTAACGAGCAGTTATTTAATGAGATTTGAATAACTCTTCGAGAATCACCATACGATGCTAATTGAGAGAATGTCATTTTTATTCTGATAGAACTGACGAATGTGAGTATTATTGGAGAATTAAAAAAGAAAAAGAATCCAATCAATGTAATCGATCAAACCGAAGTTTTTCGGCAATATTGAGGGAAAATAATGGAAAAAAAATTGAGGCATAATAATGGCTGGATATTCTCAAGAGAGTTTTATTACGATTCTCGACGATGGAGTTTCATTCTGTATAGAGGTGTTGACGGGTTTCGGTCGAATATTCGCTCGAACGATCAGCGCCGGCGCCAGGCCTCATCGACTTTGTGCTCCCATGTCGCGCATCGCCAATTTCCCGCTCCGAACATCTCTCCAAGCACATGCACGCATATACAACGATAATTCCGTTGTATTTGTGCTTCGTAGTCGCGTTCGATCGTTGCTCATTCAGCCAAATTAATGGAGAAAATAATTCCCGCGACTAGGATGTGAACTATGCGCGGAAACGTGTTTTGGGGTTGATTGAACATACCACAGGTCGATGAAAATATACATATGTACGTCAAAAGGAAATCCGAGAATGTGGAAACACACGTGTATTCTCATGCTTCGATCAGTTTATACGTGTTTTCCTCACCAATGAATCGTTTCGCCACACATCAGTAATATAGTCTCTGATTTCCATATTTTTTTCATTCCTTTTGTATCTTCGTTTATTCCCATTGGTCCAATCAAACGTGTCGCAATAGATGAAATTGAACGCGCACGATTCAAATGCCCCTTTTGTTCGCGTGTCATACGTTGGGAATATTAAATTCGTTGAATAATTACATGTTGACGGGATGCGCTATTTGATATACTGGTACGTGTTCCTTTTCACCCAATGAAGAAACGCAGTACCAGTGTGACGTTTTAAATATCAACCATCAGGTACATAGTAGTACTAATTATACGATTGGTCTATCAGCTCTTATTTATCTCATTTGCTTAAAGATTTTCAATTCATGCCTCCTGTGTGTACGAGCTGAATAATAGTATGATAGGATCCACCAAATGACGATTTTCATCATCTGAGAATAATATGCGTTAATATTTTCCAAGACCCGATGAAAAAGATCCACTTTGATGACCATTAATGGGAGACTTGATCGCATTCGTTATGCGTTCCTGCAAATGTCTTTCAGTTCTATGGAATATCGTAAATTCCGAATGGGTGTATCTGCGAGTTATAGATGAGTTATAGAAAGTCCCGAGTTTAAATATCAACCATCAGGTACATAGTAGTACTAATTATACGATTGGTCAATCAGCTCTTATTTATCTCATTTGCTTAAAGATTTTCAATTCATGCCTCGTGTGTGTACGAGCTGAATAATTATATGATCCACCAAATGACGATTTTAATCATCTGAGAATAATATGCGTTAATATTTTCCAAGATCCGATGAAAAAGATCCACTTTGATGACCATTAATGGGAGACTTGATCGCATTCGTTATGCGTTCCTGCAAATGTCTTTCAGTTCTATGGAATATCGTAAATTCCGAATGGGTGTATCTGCGAGTTATAGATGAGTTATAGAAAGTCCCGAGTTTAAATATCAACCATCAGGTACATAGTAGTACTAATTATACGATTGGTCAATCAGCTCTTATTTATCTCATTTGCTTAAAGATTTTCAATTCATGCCTCGTGTGTGTACGAGCTGAATAATTATATGATCCACCAAATGACGATTTTAATCATCTGAGAATAATATGCGTTAATATTTTCCAAGATCCGATGAAAAAGATCCACTTTGATGACCATTTATGGGTGACTTGATCGCATTCGTTATGCGTTCCTGCAAATGTCTTTCAGTTCTATGGAATATCGTAAATTCCGAATGGGTATATCTGCGAGTTATATTGTAGATGCGTTACAGAAAGTCCCGAGTTTAAATATCAACCATCAGGTACATAGTAGTACTAATTATACGATTGGTCAATCAGCTCTTATTTATCTCATTTGCTTAAAGATTTTCAATTCATGCCTCGTGTGTGTACGAGCTGAATAATTATATGATCCACCAAATGACGATTTTAATCATCTGAGAATAATATGCGTTAATATTTTCCAAGATCCGATGAAAAAGATCCACTTTGATGACCATTTATGGGTGACTTGATCGCATTCGTTATGCGTTCCTGCAAATGTCTTTCAGTTCTATGGAATATCATAAATTCCGAATGGGTATATCTGCGAGTTATAGATGAGTTATAGAAAGTCCCGAGTTTAAATATCAACCATCAGGTACATAGTAGTACTAATTATACGATTGGTCTATCAGCTCTTATTTATCTCATTTGCTTAAAGATTTTCAATTCATGCCTCGTGCGTGTACGAGCTGAATAATAATATGATAGGATCCACCAATTGACCATTTTGATCATCTGAGAATAATATGCGTTAATATTTATTTCCAAGACTCAATGAAAAAGATTCACTTTGATGACCATTTATGGGTGACTTGATCGCATTCGTTATGCGTTCCTGCAAATGTCTTTCAGTTCTATGGAATATCGTAAATTCCGAATGGGTGTATCTGCGAGTTATAGATGAGTTATAGAAAGTCCCGAGTTTAAATATCAACCATCAGGTACATAGTAGTACTAATTATACGATTGGTCAATCAGCTGTTATTTATCTCATTTGCTTAAAGATTTTCAATTCATGCCTCGTGTATGTACGAGCTGAATAATGATATGATCCACCAAATGACGATTTTCATCATCTGAGAATAATATGCGTTAATATTTTCCAAGATCCGATGAAAAAGATCCACTTTGATGACCATTTATGGGTGACTTGATCGCATTCGTTATGCGTTCCTGCAAATGTCTTTCAGTTCTATGGAATATCGTAAATTCCGAATGGGCATATCTGCGAGTTATATTATAGATGCGTTATAGAAAGTCCCGAGTTCCCGGAACGACATAGGGCGCCATTTTCATATAATTTTTTATCACATAAATCATATGCCACATATGCCACGCGCAACTGTTTTTTCGTACACATATGTCACTATCGTATCCATTAATACATTTTTCTCGACAGCTTTATGAGACGCAAAAGACAAGAAGAAAAAAGTCAACCATATTCGATGCTGACGAGGGGCTGGATCAACTTCATTTTGAGACAATTGACGCGTGTTAAGATTGTTCACGCTGTACAAACAGGAGTATATCGTCAGGGGACTTTGCAAAAGTTGCCAAATAAATTTCATCGAAGGAATGGAATTTTATCTCGAGGATAACTGTAATAGCAAACAGGAGGAAAAGCTAATGTGCGTAGGTGTACAGTCAGTTTCTGTATCCTTACCAATGGCGAATGATGCGAATCGTACACTGCAAAATATCAAAGGTGGTGCCACTAGAGGATTCGCACCACTCTCGCTTGGATTCACAGCGCAGAATTGAGGAAGGCAAATAAGGGAGAGGCCCGGCCGAAGAAAGACGATATTCACATGTATTTTTCGTTCACGAGTCTCCTCCGAGAAAAAAAATTATAACATAAAAGTCATCGTATCAGGATTGTGCACGGGGAGCATGATGCGATGTTAACATGATAAGGGTAAATGAAAATTTGTGGAACAATATAAAGGAGGCGATACAAAAATTGGCGGCTCCCAGTCTCGCCGACCCAACTCACCCACAGAGTTCAAGTAACCACCCAAGTCTTTTTAGAATTATTACGAGTCGTAGCGTTGAGATATAAGTTATAAAGTTATCGAGGGTTGGATTTTGACGCCAAGCGGAAAACCGGAAGCTTGTCACTTTTTCTGACACGTTTCATTTCTTCCGGGATCAACGAGCGGTTAGGGTATACATAGGAAGCTGGATAAACGTATTAATATAGTGAGAGTGTGGTAGCCAATATTTGAAATACTATGGAGGTGGCGCTAAAAACATAGATGAGTGAAACGGAAATGGTTCTCAAACCAAAAATGAGAGTTCAAATAATTAAGGTTTATTCACAAAATGCGTATTCCTTACGTCTTTGGGTTTGGATAGATCGTATAATGCGCTCAAACGTACACATACAAGTCTTTCTAGAATTATTACGATTCATAACCTTGAGATATAACTTATAAAGTTATCTAGGGCTAGATGTTGACGCCAAGCGGAAAAACGAAAGTTTGCCACTTCTCCTGATATGTCACCTTTCTGACGGAATCAACCAGTCGTTAGATTGGACATAGAGAACTGGATGCAACGGAGAGAAGGGTTTGGTAGAAACTTCGAAGCATTATGGTAATTTCTACCAGACCTTTCTCTCCATGAAGTATTAATATGCTGAGGATAAATACCACTATGGAAAATACTACGGAGGAGAGGCTAAAAACATTGACGAGTGAAACAGAAATGGTAAAAAAAACCAGAAAAGAAAGTTCAAATAATGAAGGTTCATTCGCAAGATGCACGTGCCAAATGTCTTCGGGTTTGGATACATCGCATCAGGCACTCAAACGTATACATACAAGTCTTTCCAGCACTATTGCAAGTCGTAGTCTTGAGATATAACTTATGACGTGATCGAGAGTTGGATGCTGATGGATGCACTCGGAGAGAAGGGTTTGGTAGAAACTTCCAAGCATTATGGTAATTTCTACCAGACCTTTCTCTCCATGCAGTATTAATATGCTGAGGATAAATACCAATATGGAAAATACTTCGGAGGAGAGGCTAAAAACATTGACGAGTGAAACGGAAATGGTAAAAAAAACAGAAAAGAAAGTTCAAGTAATGAAGGTTCATTCGCAAGATGCATGTGCCAAATGTCTTCGTGTTTGGATAGATCGCATCAGGCACTCAAACGTATACATCTTCGCTACAGGCACTCAAACGTATACGTCTTTCCAGCACTATTGCGAGTCGTAGTCTTGAGATATAACTTATGACGTGATCGAGAGTTGGATGCTAATGGATGCACTCGGAGAGAAGGGTTTGGTAGAAACTTCCAAGCATTATGGTATTTTCTACCAGACCTTTCTCTCCACGAAGTATTAATATGCTGAGGATAAATACCAATATGGAAAATACTACGGAGGAGAGGCTAAACACATTGACGAGTGAAACAGAAATGGTAAAAAAAAAACAGAAAAGAAAGTTCAAGTAATGAAGGTTCATTCGCAAGATGCATGTGCCAAATGTCTGCGGGTTTGGATAGATCGCATCAGGCACTCAAACGTATACATACAAGTCTTTCCAGCACTATAAAGAGTCGTAGTCTTGAGATATAACTTATGACGTGATCGAGAGTTGGATGCTGATGGATGCACTTGGAGAGAAGGGCTTGGTAGAAACTTCCAAGCATTATGGTATTTTCTACCAGACCTTTCTCTCCATAAAGTATTATTATGCTGAGGATAAATACCAATATGAAAAATACTACGGAGGAGAGGCTAAAAACATTGACGAGTGAAACAGAAATGGTAAAAAAAATCAGAAATGAAAGTTCCAGTAATGAAGGTTCATTCGCAAGATGCATGTGCCAAATGTCTTCGGGTTTGGATAGATCGCATCAGGCACTCAAACGTATACATCTTCGCTACCGGCACTCAAACGTATACGTCTTTCCAGCACTATTGCGAGTAGTAGTCTTGAGATATAACTTATGACGTGATCGAGAGTTGGATGCTGATGGATGCACTCGGAGAGAAGGGTTTGGTAGAAACTTCCAAGCATTATGGTATTTTCTACCAGACCTTTCTCTCCATGAAGTATTAATATGCTGAGGATAAATACCAATATGGAAAATACTTCGGAGGAGAGACTAAAAACATTGACGAGTGAAACGGAAATGGTAAAAAAAAACCAGAAAAGAAAGTTCAAGTAATGAAGGTTCATTCGCAAGATACACGTGCCAAATGTCTTCGGGTTTGGATAGATCGCACCAGGCACTCAAACGTATACATACAAGTTTTTCCAGCACTATTGCGAGTCGTAGTCTTGACATATAACTTATGACGTGCTCGAGGGTAGGATGTTGACGTCAAGCGGAAAACCGGAAGTTTGCCACTTCTCCTGGCATGTCTCGTTTCTTCCGGGATCAACTAGTGGTTACGTATAACACACTCGAGTATCCAACAGGTGTCGGACACAAAGGGAACGGAGAACGAGAGCCAAAGTGGCACATACTGATGCAAGTGGATAAAGATTTTATGGTTCGTATGAACGAGTTGGCATCAGCACTGCATTTTTAAAAACATCACAAAGTACACCAAATGATAAGCATAATTCATCATATTCTAATGCAGAAATATAAATTAAAGGGAAAAGTTAATTCCAGCATGCTGTTTTTTTGCTGTTTTTTGCGCAAAAAAGAACAATTCATATTTTCGTTTAACGGTACGATGGGATTCCGTGTCTGTCATTTGACGAGGAAAGTATTTTTAATAAGTCGCACATAAATTGAGGCTAAATGAGGCTTATCTTTGAAAGGTGCGCCCAACACGTCAACATTAGAAATTACGTAAGATTGTTCATGTGGAGATATTGAGCTTGGAGTTGGTACAGGGGCACCTTAATAATTGGATATGTAGAATGGATACGTAAAGTAGATCGAAGACTCATGGAAATAAGCAGACTATTTTCGGTTCCCATGAGTCTTTCGAATCTTTCCAATCTCCGAGGACACGTAGATCGATCGTACGGTCTGAATTGACGATAACGTCGAGGAAGAGAAGGCAATAGAAACTCAAACTTGGTTTAACGCTCGTTTCCTACAAACGGAAGAACCACAGACGTGAAATTCTCGTTCTCGACCAATAACACGATTTTCTTAGCGTCTCCTCACCAGCACCAATGGGCATGTGAAGAAAATGATAAAAATAAGGAATAATCTGTTGCAAAATAAAAATAAATTTCCAAATAAGTTACACGCGAGCAAAAAAGATATACCATTGAAGTCCAAGGCTAGAATTTTCAGTAAATGTTAAGTTCCAACTTAAATCTCAATATAGAACGATTAGGATTTAAAATCGAAATTAAGACCAAGCTTATAATGAAAAATTCGGCCCTGGTATAATTATAAATCAATTAGACATTATTCAGATATTATCTTAAATTTTTTCTAGACATGCCTGACGATAGGCTTGTAACTCCACTTCGTGCTGAACGATTTTTTTCTAAAATCAGCAGCTCGGAAAAATAAAAAATTGTTCACTAAGCCATGAAAAAAATCAATGTTACGGGAAAACGAAGTACAAAAGCCCAAAAGTCATATGAAATTATGTTGCATGAGTGGAAAAATTTCGGAGCGGTATTTGTTCGTACGATTGGTCAAAAGCGACGGTCATAAACGTGGCTGATTGTGCGTAATATTACCGAGGGGACGCAGGAAGACGACAGGCACCATGAGAGTAAGCAGACCATGGCGCCAAAACGGAAATTGAGCACGGCTATGTGGGTGAGTGTTGCAGATCGGTTAAATGGGCTCAAAACCCTCTCGAGTATACGCGATAGCCACGAGTGAGTTTGCCCAACTGTTGCGCCTTCATCAGAAATTTATGCAAAATCCTCTCGGGTTAACCGTTAGGCATTCCCTCCAGCTCGATGAGCTTCTGCACGTAAACGCGAGGCTGAAGTCTCTCGTAACCAGCGACGGTGAAAGCACCCCAGACTCTGATTTAGTAAAAAGGTCTTTAATATTTCATGACCAACGGAGTGAAGCACGTGTCACGTGTCACTTTAACGGACTCCAGTGAGGTTGAAATCATAAAATTTGAAATTCCGATGTCTCCCAATTTTTTATTCAAATTTTGTGCGCGACGAAAGATAAGAAAAAATAAATAAATGAATAAAAAAACTCCATTGCCATCACTCAAGCAAAAAAAAAAAAAAAAAGCAGGCCCATTTTGGTAACAATAAAATGTCACGCAAATAATTTCTTACGAAACAAGCGACGCTCATTTAAAAACTTGAATAATATTTTCTATTTCAAGATACCGGACTGATCTTTTTAGTACTTCGTTCGTTCCTAGTATCGCCATTATGGACTCCAATTTTATAACTTAGGTTAAAGTATGATCTTAAGTTTATTCAATCTTACGATCACTTCAAATTTCAGCTTGAATCGAAAGTCATTGGAGGTTACTTGACACTCAAATTCAAACCTGAGTCTAATTAACGGTGAAGAAATTTAATCTTAGATTCAAAGTCCTTCGAACTAAATTTCTGACAATGTTAAAATGATCGTAAAAAAAAAATAAAAAATACATTCGTTAAAACACTAAAAACATTCAATTTTCAAACACTTACCAACGAGAGCAAGAATTACAGTCAGCAGAGATGCCGCGGGAAAGGATGCTGTCACATTGAACTCCAGCATCTGAAAGAGGTCCACTGCAAGGAATAGAGAAGAAGAAAAGATAAAAAAATATTTGTACTGAAATACATTTTTTTTTAAATTACAATGAAAAATCCTTTTTTTTTTTTCCCATCCTCATTCGTAGCATGAGCAAAGTTGTGTAATTGAGAGAAAAAACAAGTGACATCCTTTCGATCTCCATGAAAAATTAGTTTCACAAGAAAAAAACTTTTTGTGCCATGGGACACCTTGAGGTGGGAGGGGGAGCAGAATAGTCGTACTTGTTTTTTTTTGTTCAGCGTAAGTACGTATTATATCGTGCTCGGGTTCTAATATTTCCGAGTTGCTAACGGGACGCAGGGGACAAGCGAAACGTCGTCGTCGCAGCTTCTTTATAAGGTGAAAGGCGTCGCCATCCCGTCATTGCTCGACTTACCCTACCTGAAACGCCAACACCCGTGTCGAGTGTCGGTTTAATGAATTTTAGATTTCAAGTTATTAGGTACTAACTTCCCGTCCTTGCTAGTTATTAAAATACGCTGAATCTTATTTTTTTTTTTTGCCCAACCTAAAATTCCACCCCTACCCTTGTTAATACGACTTTGGACTTTTTCTACTTCCGCCCAGACGCTTCCCTTATTTCGTAGAGTTTTTTTTTTTGTTTCTCTCTTCGTGTTCCTCGGCTTCTATGTGGGTTTTTCTCAATGCAACTTTGAGGCGTCGAACGATTTGGCATCCAACGTATTCAGATTTATTTATCGGTATGATCCATGAGACGAATTTATTTTCAATTGTTTTTCACGTATTTGAAAAAAAAAAAATTGAACGAATTGAAAACGTTAAATTTTGTAATTCAGCGACCCAATCGAACTGTATTGAAATTGGTCTTATCAAAAAATGTACGCTTCAAAGGATTCAGCAAAAGTTAAAAATTGGAGGAGAGCTAAAAGCGCAAGCGAAAATATGTTAATCCTTGGAGGGATAAAATTTAATTCATCAGGAATACTTGAAAACTCATAGGATTTCTCTCGTATAAGAATAGTGTCACGAAATTTTGAAGTGGGAGTTATTTTGTCAAAAAACTAACTCGTCATTTTGTTTGGCTCTCGATATCGTATACTCGGAGTTTAATGATCAGCATACTTCGGACCATAGACGACAAACCTAACATACTCACCGGTGCTCGTATCAGAAAATCTTGATGCAGGCACCTTGAAAGTTTAACAATCTCTGATGGAACGGATTGAAGTACGCGACGGAGATTACCATGAAAGAGAGATACGACGAGGAAAAAGTAACAAAACTTTCAGGGCTGATAGATTATAGTGAAAGGAAATTAGATAGGAAGATTAATAGTCGAAGCCGTCGGAAAATATGATTCGCCACTCGGAGGAAAAAAAATTTAATCTTTTTTTTTTCTGGTGAACCTGGCTCTATGTTCTCTATATCTTATCTCATCTCCCTGATGTTCCTTTCCGATACGCACAGCCGTGGCGTTTTATCAAACTAATTTTTCATAATTCCTTTATTATCAAGAAATGAGAAAAAATTTATGAATAATTTCGAGAATTTCAAGAGTGGACGGAAATCATAAATCATACTATGAAGCGTAAAACGGAAAAAAAAAACTAATGGACTTGACTCGTTTTTTTTCTCTTCATAGTGTCACAAATTGAGAATTTTTGCTTCATAATCGAAGTTAATTTTTACTCCCGAACGCCCGTAGGGCAAAAGACGGGAATGATCGTTGACGTTTCATCGTGGTCAGCTGATGGGCGTTATTTTGTTGTTGCCAGTATTCTGGAAAACTGCTAATAATCACTTAACCAAACTTTGCACGCCGATTCTTCGTATCATGACCTCCAATGTTTTTTATAAATTGATAAAGTACGATCTGATATCGAAGAAATAAATGACTTTTACAATAAAGCTCTCTTGTACAGAAAACCATGTATCGAAACAACCCGTGATATCGAACAGTGTAGCCACCACAACTCGTGACCTGTGGCTGACTTCAGACTCCAAGTATTGCCCTCACTGGCCTAGTCGTTGCGTAAGTATACATTTGTAATGGCGGCCAATTCAAACGGGGAGATGTCATCGTAAATATAGACACGATGTTTTCGACGATGCGGGATGCGAGCGTGGGCCGTCGAACGGCAACATGTACGAAACATGACGGAAATTAAAAACACGTTCCCGATCTTTATTTTACTTAGAAAAACTTACACCAATGCAGATAACTTTTTCTTCATTTATTTCCATGGAAATAATGTTTTTTTTTTTACTTAGTCATTTGTATGCCGGGAGTATACGCCGTCGATTTTCTGCCTCTTTTAAATAACCTCGCATGAAAATCTCGAAATTTCTTCACAATAACAGAAATTTTTCTAAAAACTCTATGAGAGGTCAGAAGAAAATATATAACAAAAGAAAATATTAAAAAATATTAGCGTTATTGCTTCGAATCCCGTTTGGATTCAATAAAGTTTTTAAAAAATATTTTAAAAAGGATGAAATGAAGAAAAAGATTAAATCTGAAATTAAAAAAGGGTAAAATAATTTATACAATCATGATATTATAAATTTATTAGCAATGTTAGTTATTTATTATAAAAATTAATTCATAATTTTTATACAGTCGGGAGACGTTTTTCTTTCATCACAAATCAACTCCAGTTACCAACTCATCAAAAGTTCGTTTCACATTATATTATGGATACCACGGCGTGAAAACCTGATGCATTAGTGTATAAAAATCATAAATTAATTTTCATAATAAATAAGTAACATTGCTAATAAATATCATGATTCTATAAATTATTTCACCATTTTTTATTTTATTAACTGATTATAGTCGAGTTTAAAAAGAAAAAAAAATATTTATTTTTCACGTAACGGAAAATGCATTCATTTTTATGAATCGTGAAGAAATCCAAATTTTATGATTCATTGTTGAAATTCGGAACCTCTGACTTAAGTTCAAGCTCAAGTTGACGATTCTGGGTTCAGGCAAAAGTTGATTCATTTAATTATAACGTGATGAGAAAATGCGACTCACGCTAGAAATCAGTATCTTGAGCCTGGTCTCGTTTATAAATGTATCGTTACGATAATAGCCAACTCCACATGCCCACTGCGTCAAGGCCGACCCGTATCCACTTGTTTACGTCGTTTTTCACACGTGTTGCTTTTTATACCGCATCAATCGACAATCACGTGAGGTCGACGTGGTCAAGTGAAAAAATCATATGCAATCACGATAATAATCGCCTCTTCGAAGAAATAATAAATAAATAAATGAAAACCTGTCATTCTCTGAGATAATACAAAATACATTTTTTGTTCTACTTTTTATACGTCACAAGCAATCATGGATCATTTGCTACCGAATTTGATTTACTTTATTTTTTGTCGCTTAAAATAATATGATCTTTTTCTTATAAATTACAATTTTTCGTAACATTTACAAATATCCATCAGACAAAAAAATTGTTTAACTTCCATTGAAACGGAAATCGGGAGTCTGACCGTAAGTATACAATAGATAGTAGGTATTGTAATTTCATCCATTTTTATTGATTGGCGAAATTAATTTTTCTATTTTCAGTTTCGTCGAGTGTTTTTTCAAACTCCCTTTCAAACTCTTTGCAGTCGGGAGTTTTTTTTTAAAGTAATTTTTTTTGTTCGAGTTGTAAATGAGCCCTTTAGATTTATTTCATTATTTTATTTTATTATTAGTAGATTATTAGTTCGCAGAAATCAATGTGATTATTAAACCCCCTTAAACGAGTTTTGCCAAAGTCGAGACAGCTAAATCGCTTTCTCGCACCCGAAACGATAGGTCGTTGGGCTCGTTTTCAAGACGAGATTTACAAATGTACAATTGATGAACTAATTGATTGATTAATATATACGTTCCTATTAATATAGTTACAAAGAAAAACGAGAATTCATTTTTCTAGAGATGCATTGGAATTTCGAGGAAAAACAAATCCTCATCTGTTGATCATTCCACCATTTCCTCAGATTTTTCGATTCTCGAAATCTCAACACAACTCTGAAAAAAATGGCGCCGCAAATTTGAGGTGAGGAAAAGTTTATTTCACATCGCAATACATCAACAAATTGTCAAAGTCAAGCTGATCTTCCGCACTATTTTGCACGATTATCAACGCGGTGACATTCGATCTTTAAATGAATCTCAAACAAAATATCAGAACAATTATAAAACGGTTTATTACAAATCCTCGAACGTATAAAACATGCTCCAATGAACAATTCTCATGCCTACAAAAAGAAAGCACTCTTAACGAGATAACATATAAAAAAAAGTTATGCTATAATTGCCTGATAAAATTTAGTGTGTCTGTCTCGTCTCCAGTCTTATCCAAAAGCCACTTTCCGGTCCCATGACAAAAGAACTTTTAGTGAATATTATATCTTTAGTTGTTTTCGTTGATGGTTTCAATACAAAATTAT
This sequence comes from Dyspetes luteomarginatus, assembly GCA_963669185.1. Classification (NCBI taxonomy): domain Eukaryota; kingdom Metazoa; phylum Arthropoda; class Insecta; order Hymenoptera; family Ichneumonidae; genus Dyspetes; species Dyspetes luteomarginatus. Next base: position 16,980,443 of record OY769906.1, read on the forward strand.
GCAAAAGATGAGCAATGAGTATCTTCGTTTCCATCAGTGCAAACCGTTCGCCGATACACTTTCTCGGCCCAAAGCCAAACGGAATATACGTGTAGGGCTTAATGTCATTCTTCCTCTCATCGTTGAAACGTTCGGGATCGAATTTGTCAGGTTCCGGAAAATAATTCGGATCACGGTGGAAGGCAAATATCGGGACCCACAGAGCAGTATTGGGACTAACGGTAAATCCTTTGGAGCCTTCGATCGAGGGTGGAAGTTCGTAGGCCTTGACGCAAACGCGATCAGTGACGGGTGATGGTGGATAGAGCCGGAGAGTCTCCGAAAGTACCATATCCATGTACTTCATTTTGGCCAGTGTCTCATAAGTGATATCACCTTTGTCTTCGTTCAAAATGGAATCAACCTCGTCTCGAAGACGTTCCTGAATTTCCGGATGATGGGCAAGCACATGAGACGTGAAGCACATCAAACGGGATGATGTATCGAAGCCCGCGAGAAAGAATATGAAAGCTTGTGCTATTATATCATCACTGGTCATTTCGACACCGTTCTCGTTGTTCCTGGCTTGCATCAGCAAATGAATCATATCAGGTCTCACAATGCTTTTTTCGTCACGCATCTTTATGGTATCGTAGACAAGTGTCTTGAAAAATTTGTCCGTGTTTGGCGAGAGAAAGCTCAGACCAATGAATCGCATGAATTTTGGAGCCATCCTCGCCCCTACGAACTTGAATAGTTTGAACCAACCATCGAAACTAACCGCGTCCTTGCCATACATGTAAAAATCATTATCACGATCCTTCATCGAATTAACGCTTATGCCAAAAGCCGCTGTCGCTATTACATCATTGGTGTATCTCGTGTAAACATCTTTGAGATCCATTTCATCCGTTACTTCCGGATGATCCTTGAGATACTGAACAAAATCCATCGAGCATCGTGAAACCAATTGAAACATGTATTTCATCTTGCTCGCTGTGAATGTTGGACTCAGCGTTGCTCTCATTTCGCGCCAACGGTCGTCCCGGAGGGAAAATATGTTTTTCGACAATATCGGATCAAAATCATCCTCTACGAAGCTACGATGATTTGGAAAATTGTCGAAACTCTTTACACCGATTTCTTTCACAATTTCCGGATCTTTGATGAATATTACCAAATTATTAAAATCCATGCAACCAAAGTATCTAGCGCCGGGACACGAGTAGTAACAATCCTGAACCATCTGGGGGAATGATTTGATGCGCAAAAATACCGAACTGAATATACCGATTATCGGCAGACTGTCGATATGGGGAATTCCCTTGAAACGCCAATAGGTCACGTGACGTATGATAACCGCGAGAAAACCGAGAAATCCGAGGCCCAAGGCCCACACGACAGCCGATAGTACAACCATCATTGAATCTGATTCGTTAATTTTCTTGGAATTTTTCCTCAAATGTATATCGACACTATCCTCTGTCCGTTTTTACAAAACACGCTTGATAAAAGTTCAAGACGAACGAGTCACAAGGAGAGCCTCGCGAGTCCACGTAATGGACTCATCCAAATTGATGCTACGCAGGAACGTGGATAGTGATATTCCAGTGGAGTGACGATGCTACAAGCGCTGCTGTAGCGGTTTGACTGCCTCCATCGGGTTTATATCAGTCTCCGGTATATTTCAGTCCCACCTCCTCATGAGTCGAGCGCGTTTAGAGTGCACTACACTAGGAGCCCCTTCTTTGCTCTCCAGCATTATAGTCTTACGTCACCATGGGTGAAGGCCGCGTCAGATCGCGAAACAAGACATCGACGGCCGTGATTGGCAAATGCGTAGATCTGGCACGCCAAGTATACTATCTTTTTGATCGAATAACATGATAATCGCGAGCTTCTTTCTTTTTGAGACAAATTAATCGGATTCGCACACATACGATACAGAATACCGTGAAACTCCATCCCAGATTACGTATCGTAAATTCGTGTATGTTCTTGCTAACTGCACAGTCTTAGTAGGATATATTGACATTTCCGTTCCTACAGGGTGGATGCACCAGTGAATTACCGCCTTGGCCAAAAAATCTAAATAATTAATACAATGCATTAGCTAAACTGCATATATACTGTTCCCGTACCATCTCATATAAAATATGTAACCTAGATGGCGCAGTAATTTGTTACTGCGCGTATATTGTTATTGAGAAAAAATTGAGAGAAGCGGCAGCGAGCCGCATCTGATGATTCTGGCTATCAAGCTTACTAGGTAACGTTATGGTGGAGATCTATTTTGACTTCATTAAAAAGGTTCTTACGCAGCGTAAGCAGGACTGGATTTGTTTCCACTACATTCATCAATTTTCACGGATCCAACAAATTTTTATAATCTCAATTTCATGCAACTTTCATCTCATTCAAAGCGGTCATTTATTAGAGCACAACTTTCACAGCAAGTTTCAATGAATGACCACTTATTCCGTTACTCTGTGGACTTTATTATATATCGTTTCCAATGAAAAAAAAACATAATAATAATGCAGTTTTTGCAACTAGCATTGCTTAATTATTTATCATAATAATTTTTACAGCCGCGAGTTCAGTCAATTGTAAATTAAATGCAAATCTTGTACTGGCAATATATATGCGAACCATTCCGATGAAAACAAAAATAAATTCCTTTATCCTTTCCATTATTCCTATTTATTTATAGATTGTCAGCATGAGTGGGAAAAAGAAGAGTGACAGGCCATATAAACGGTTCCAATATTCCGAGAAAGACTTGGAAAAAGCTTCGAACGCTGTTCGTGACGGATTACTCTCCGCTAATAAAGCATCCAAAGAATATAAAATTCGAAAAAGTACTTCGTGCTGGGCCCAGCATCCGCTACGCGTAGTAACACCTTTATCCCCTCCAACACATCGTAGAACAATGGGCCTCTTTACTCTCGGTCCCCGAGAGCATTGCAAGACACATCAGTTCATCTCCAACATTCACACAATTAACTTCAGCTCATCTCCCACAAACGTGCATTCCTCTAATTGATCTTTGTTATTAAACGCTCATAGTCAACATCGATTTATCATTTATATACTCGCTCCGAGCCGTCGCACAATCACGATAATAAAAATGTCTATTCGAAGAAATAATAAATAAATAAATGAAATTCTGTCATTCTATAAGATAATACAAAATACATTTTTTTAATACTTTTTATAAATCATTTTCTGCACGTGTTACGAGAATCGCAGATATCAGTAGACTTTAACGAGGGCCAGAAAATGTTATGCACAAATAAAAATTATTATTCAAATCGCATTGACTTGGTACATTCAAAGAGCATAAATAAGAACACACCCATGTACTCGTGACATTGTCACCCACTCATACCTCATACCAGTGCCTAAAAGACTGATTGTGAGCTTAGATCATATCAGTAAAGGGGAATATTGTGTAATGATAAAACGATTTCTTTCTAATCTTTATATTCTGTCTACGATAAAACGTAAATACAGACTTTTCTTACATTTGAGCGACGCGTGGCCTAGACAATTCAAAATCGTAGCGTTAAACATAGATTCATTCATGTATTACTCATTCGTGAATCACTTTTTTTTACTCCCGACAGCCTGCCAAGCAAAAGGCCCGGCGTCTAGTTATAAATCCTATATAGATAATAATGGTACTTTTATTGATTAGTTACTATTTAAAGATAGATGTATATTTTCAAAAAATAAAAAGGCTCATTACATTCTTACCAACCCAATATTATTGGATGTGTACTTTATATTCTTATACATCAACGAAGATAAAGACCTGTAATCTTCGTTGATTATATATATGTCGTTGACATGTATAATATTTAAATAAAAAATGTTGGTGAATAATTTTTGTCGAGCAATATAACCTAATGTGGAAAAAAGTACCATGTCAGTCGTCATGGCATACTTGCATTGTTGAAATAAATAATGAAATAAATAAATAAATAATAATAATGATGATAATAATAAATTTGGTTGGTTGTTGATAAATGAAAATATCGACAGTTTTATAGTCGTTGTGAAATATAACCGGTAACGAAAAAGTGCCCAGTGAAATAATCGCTTACAATACCTACTGTGTACTTACGGTCAAATATCCTTCGTAAGAGCATAAACTTCCGATTTCCGTTCCAACTGAAGATAAATAATTTTTTTGTCTTATAACTGTAATACGTAATCCGTTCTCACTAAAGTCGAGAGGCGTCTCTCTTCTCATCACAAACATATATTTATACTTTGCCGTTATGCAATCATGAAATCTTAAAGAAAACTTGATGACTTTGCATGGATCAAGGAAAGTCTAGAAAATTGTTAACAATATCGCTTGCTGCGGGACTACGGACTGTGAACTTCGGATATTAATATAAGTAAAAAATGCGGGCACTAACAGTTACCGGTATACTTTTTAATGATCCGATTAATACTACATTGGTTAACATATAATCTGCTCGTAAATAATGGTGTTCGAGGTTCCGGGAGACGCCTCCCGACTGTAATAAGAACGATCGATTAATTACGTATTACAGTCACGAGACAAAAAAATTGTTTAACTTCAATTGGAACGAAAATCGGGAGTTCACGATGCTCTTAAAAAGGATGTCTGACCGTAGGTACACAATAGATAGTAGGTAATGTAAGTGATGATTTCATATTTTTTTGTTGATTGGTGAAATTTTTCTATTTTTAGTTTCATCGAGTATTTTTTCGAACTCTCTTTCAAACGCTTTGCAGTTGGGAGTTTTTTTTTAATTTTAATTTTTTTGATCGGGTTGTAAATGAGCCCATTAGATTTATTTTATTATTAGTAGATTGTCAGGTTGTAGAAATTAATTTGGTTATTTAACCCCCTTAAATGAGTTTTCCCAAAGTCGAGACTCAGCTAAATCGCTTTCTCGCACCCGAAAAGATATGTCGATAGGCTCGTTTTCAAGACGAGATTTACAAATGTACAAGAACTACTCATTTCATAATATCTGATCGAATAATTGATTGATTAATATGGTTTCGTTCCTATTAATATGGTTACAAATAAAAACGAGAATTCATTTTTTTAGAGATGCATTTGAATTTCGAGGAAAAGCAAATTCTTATCTGTTGATCATTCCACCATTTCCTCAGATTTTTCAATTCCCGAAATCGCAACACAACTCTGAAAAAAAATGACGCAGGAAATTTGAGGTGAGGAAAAGTTTATTTCACATCGTAATACATCAACAAATCGTCAAAGTCAAGGTGATCTTCCGCACTATTAAATATTAGAGCAATTATAAAACGGTTTATTACAAGTCCTCGAACGTATACAATATCATTGGAGCATGTGCTCCAATGAACAATTTGCATGCCTACAACAAGACAGCGCTCTTAACGAGAAAACATAAAAAAAAGTTATGCTATAATTGCCTGATTAAATTTAGTGTGTCTGTCTCGCCTCCAGTCTTATCCAAAAGCCAGTATCCGGTCCCATGACAAAAGAATTTTTGGTGAATATTATATCTTTAGTAGTTTTCGTTGATGGTTTCAATACAAAATTGTGCAAAAGATGAGCAATGAGTATCTTCGTTTCCATCAGCGCGAACCGTTCGCCGATGCACTTTCTCGGGCCAAAACCAAACGGAATATACGTGTAGGGCTTAATGTCATTCTTCCTCTCATCGTTGAAACGTTCGGGATCGAATTTTTCGGGTTCCGGAAAATAATTCGGATCACGGTGGAAGGCAAATATCGGGACCCACAGACAAGTATTGGGACTAACGGTAAATCCTTTGGAGCCTTCGATCGAGGGTGGAAGTTCGTAGGCCTTGACGCAAACGCGATCAGTGACGGGTGATGGTGGATAGAGCCGGAGAGTCTCCGAAAGTACCATATCCATGTACTTCATATTGGCCAGTGTCTCGTAAGTGATGTCTCCCTGGTGTTCGTTCAAAATGGAATCAACCTCGTCTCGAAGACGTTCCTGAATTTCCGGGTGATAGGCAAGCACGTGAGAGGTGAAGCACATCAAATAGGACGATGTCTCGAAGCCCGCGAAAAAGAATATGAAAGCTTGTGCTATTATATCATCACTGGTCATTTCGACACCGTTCTCGTTGTCCCTGGCTTGCATCAGCAAATGAATCATGTCAGGTCTCACAATGCTTTTTTCCTCGCGCATCTTTACGGTATCGTAGACAAGTGTCTTGAAAAATTTGTCCGTCTTCCTCGAGAGAAAGCTCAGACCAATGAAATGCATGAATTTTGGAGCCACCCTCGCAGCTATGAGCTTGAATAGTTTGAACCAACCATCGAAACTAACCGCGTCCTTGCCATACATGTAAAAATCATTATCACGATCCTTCATCGAATTAACGCTTATGCCAAAAGCCGCTGTCGCTATTACATCATTGGTGTATCTCGTGTAAACATCCCTGAGATCCATTTCATTCGTTACTTCCGGATGATCTTTGAGATACTGAACAAAATCCATCGAGCATCGTGAAACCAATTGAAACATGTATTTCATCTTGCTCGCTGTGAATGTTGGACTCAGCGTTGCTCTCATTGCGCGCCAACGGTCGTCCCGGAGGGAAAATATGTTTTTCGACAATATCGGATCAAAATCATCCTCTACGAAGCTAAGATGATTTGGAAAATTATCGAAACTCTTTACACCGATTTCTTTCACAATTTCCGGATCTTTGATGAATATTACCAAATTATTAAAATCCATGCAACCAAAATATCTAGCGCCGGGACACGAGTAGTAACAATCCTGAACCATCTGGGGTACTGATTTCATGCGCAAAAATACCGAACTGAATATACCGATTATCGGCAGAGTGTCGATATGGGGAATTCCCTTGAAACGCCAATAGGTCACGTGACGTATGATAACCGCGAGAAAACCGAGAAATCCGAGGCCCAAGGCCCACACGACAGCCGATAGTACAACCATGATTGAATCTGATTCGTTAATTATCTTGGAATTTTTCCTCAAATGTATATCGACACTATCCTCTGTCCGTTTTTACAAAACACGCTTGATAAAAGTTCAAGACGAACGAGTCACAAGGAGAGCCTCGCGAGTCCACGTAATGGACTCATCCAAATTGATGCTTCGCAGGAACGTGGATAGTGATATTCCACTGGAGTGACGATGCTACAAGCGCTGATGTAGCGGTTTGACTGCCTCCATCGGGTTTATTTCAGTCTTCGGTATATTTCAATCCCACCACCACACGAGTCGAGCGCGATTAGAGTGCACTACACTAGGAGCCCCTTCTTTGCTCTCCAGCATTATGGTCTTACGTCATCATTGGTAACAGCCGCGTCAAATCGTGAAACAAGAGATGATATGACGGCCGTTGACCAAAGCGTAGATCTGGCACGCCAGGTGATCGAATCTTTCGGAATCGATATTTTTGATCGAATAACAAGATAATGGCGAGCTTCTTTCTTTTTGAGACTAATTAATCGGATTCGCACACATACGATACAGAATATCTGAGATGCTAGGAGTCGACCGTAAAACTCCATCCCAGATACGTATCGTAAATTTGGGTATGTTCTTGCTGACTGCACAGTTTAGTAGCATATACATATGTATTGACATTTCCATTCCTATACTTTACACACCCTAAAAATAATATACTTTGAACTGTTTATGGGTATGCAGTTTTAATTTCATTCCATTTTTCACGGCTCTTAAACAATAATAATAAACTAAATTTGCATAAGCCACTTTTTCCCATAGAAAAATAGTAGTACGATTTAAGTATAACAAACAAACAAAATGGCGTGGGCGTCTACACGGCCGTAGGTATTATTGCGTGATAATGTCTATGGGTAGTGAGAGAAAAAAAAATTGTCAACTTCTTCTTCATATAACTTCGGAATGGATTGAGGTATAGCTAAGTAATTCTTTCTGTAATATTTTTTTCTTCTCGAGAACTATTACGTTGTTAATTTAATTATTCTCCTTTTCTCCTAATACGTCATTTTTATATATTTTTCTTATTAATCTGCAAAGAAAATCATTATTGGTTATAAAGTTACGATGTGTGTTTATTATTTATAATTCTTCGTTATGGTTCTACTTCACTTTTTTTTTACGCACAAACTGACACCAGAATTAAGCACACTGTACCACTTGAAATCAGAGGTTGGCAACGCGGCTCCCACCGCGGCCTGATGACGTCAGAACGATAAGTTTGTGTATGGAGCATAAAACCCAAGGACCGACCTATACTATCGTACATTTACATTTAACGTACTGCTCATTCTCAACGAGTAATTGCCACGGACCCGAGAGCAAAATTTCGTGACGCCCACTTTCTGAATATATAGGGCTAACTTGTAAGACGTTGTCACGTCAAAATCATGGATGATATTTTTTACAAATTTCTACCAGACATCGTTCAGATATAAAGAACAAAAATTCTGATAACTATACATTTACATCGTTTTCATGCCTCAATCATGAATCAGATCGGGAATATTTTGAAGAGCAACAATATACCGTTTATTCACCGAACAAAAGTTACTGTTAGTACATACTGCGCCATTTCCTATAAGTCAATCTTTAATTTTGCGATATGCAGCGTGTTTAATCACGATTTCTTGCTACTGAGTTGTAATACCGTAGTCAATAATAAAACCTGTCAATAACGCCCTTGAGCCATAATTGAAATTTCGAGGAAAACAATAGCCTGGCCATTTTTGTAAACTTGTGGCTAAAATATTATTTTCCTCAGAATCTCAACCATCTGTGAATGCCATTATTTCAAAAATTGCAACCACCATTCTTGCGCTCGTAAGGGTTTTAGATTAACTCATAGAAGTAGGTGCCACTTCTGTTGTAAATGCTGATAAAGTGACATTTCCGATATCACGAATGGACACTGTCATAGTCAAAAATCTTTGCTATATGCAGAACGGACCAGTTGAGGTCAACTAAAGAGGATAGGCGTAAAGTTTTTTCCAATTTCTTTGTCCCGTTTCGTTTAACCCTCTTGTCAATAACATTCAATTTTGCAAACAACTTATGTTTGATAACAATTATATTTTTATCTTCACAATCGAATCACTTTAAATCACTAAGAAGAAAGCTTTTTTAGCTAGGAAAAATAAAAAAGAATAAGAAAAATCGCTATAAGAGTCTTGTAAATTCACTAGATGTTTCTTGCCTCCAGTCCCATCCAAAAACCATTTATAGGTTCCATGGCAAAAGAATTTTTGTTAAACGTTATGTCTTTAGGTGTTTTAGTTGAGGGTTTGAATACAAAATTGTGCAAAAGATGAGCAATGAGTATCTTCGTTTCCATCAGGGCAAAACGTTCGGCAATGCACTTTCTCGGTCCAACACCAAACGGAATGTACGTATAAGGCGTAATGTCGTTCTTCCTCTCATCATTGAAACGTTCCGGATCGAATTTTTCGGGTTCCGGAAAATAATTCGGATCCCGATGAAAGCCAAATATCGGGATCCAAAGGTTAGAATTGGGACTAACGGTAAATCTTGGAGAACCTGCGATGGGAGACGGCAGTTCAAATGCCTTCGCGCAAACGCGTTCGGTGAACGGCATCGGTGGATAGAGCCGAAGAGTCTCCGAAAGTACCATATCCATGTATTTCATTTTGGCCAGCGTCTCGTAAGTAATGTTACCCCCGTCTTCGTTCAGTATAGTGTCAACCTCGTCGCGAAGACGTTCCTGAATTTCCGGGTGATAGGCAAGCACGTGAGAGATGAAGCACATCAGACGGGACGATGTATCGAAGCCCGCGAAAAAGAATATGAAAGCTTGTGCTATTATGTCGTCATTAGTCATTTTAACACCGTTCTCATTGTCCCTGGCTTGCATCAGCAAATGAATCATGTCAGGTCTCACAATGCCTTTTTCCTCGCGTGTCTTTATAGCATCGTAGACAAGTGTCTTGAAAAATTTATCGGCTTTTGGTGAGAGAAAACTCTGACCAATGAAACGCATGAATTTTGGAGCCATCCTCGCAGCTATGAGCTTGAATAGTTTGAACCAACCATCGAAACTAACCACGTCCTTGCCATTCATGTAAAAATCATTATCACGATCCTTCATCGAATTAACGCTGATGCCAAAAGCAGCTGTCGCTATTACATCATTGGTGTATCTCGTGTAAACATCCTTGAGATCCATTTCATTCGTTATTTCCGGATGATCTTTGAGATACTGAACAAAATCCATCGAGCATCGTGAAACCAATTGAAACATGTATTTCATCTTGCTCGCTGTGAATGTTGGACTCAGCGCTGCTCTCATTTCACGCCAACGTTCATCCCGTAGGGAAAATATATTTTTCCCCAATATCGGGTCAAAATCATCCTCTACGAAGCTAAGATGATTTGGAAAACTATCGAAACTCTTTACACCGATTTCTTTCACGATCTCCGGATCTTTGATTATTACTACCAAAGTATTGAAATCTATGGAACCAAAGTATTTAGCGCCGGGACACGAGTTGTAGCAGTCCTGAATCATCTGGGGGAATGATTTCGTCCGCAAAATTACCGAACTGGATAAACCGATTATTGGCAGAGTGTCGATGTAGGGAATTCCCTTGAAACGCCAATAGGTCACATGACGTATGATAACCGCGAGAAAACTGAGAAATCCGAGGCCCAAGGCCCACACGACAGCCGATAGTACAACCATCATTGAATCTGATTCGTTAATTTTCTTGGAATTTTTCCTCAAATGTATATCGACACTATCCTCTGTCCGTTTTTACAAAACACGCTTGATAAAAGTTCAAGACGAACGAGTCACAAGGGGAGCCTCACGAATCCACGTAATGGACTCATCCAAATTGATGCTACGCAGGAACGTGGATAGTGATATTCCACTGGAGGTGCGGTGCTACAAGCGCTGCTGTAGCGGTTGGACTGCCTCCATCGGGTTTATATCAGTCTCCGGTATATTTCACTCTCACCTCATCACGAGTCGAGCGCGTTTAGAGCGTACTACGCTAGGAGCCCCTTCTTTGCTCTCTAGCATTATAGTCTTACGTCACCATGGGTGAAGGCCGCGTCAGATCGCGAAACAAGACATGACGGCCGTGTTTGGCAAAAGCGTAGTTCTGGCAAGCCAAGTGCCATCTTTTTGATCGAATAACAAGATAATCGCGAGCTTCTTTATTTTTGAGACAAATTAATCGGATTTGCACACATACGATACAGAATATCTGGGATGCTAGGAGTGGTGATTCTGCATCACGTTACAAAGCGTCTATTTTTGGCGCCAATTTTTTTGGCATGGCACGAGAGCGACATCTCTTCTCGGCTGAGTTCCCCCGAGGCAATCCAACAGGGCCATACGTTAATTTACCGTCATATTTCTAATGTTTTGTAATATTTTATTTCCCATATATTCGAGCGAGCCACAGCTTGGCCGATTCAACGAGAGCTTGAAGTCCGTCGATATCACATCTGAGCATGCGTAAGTCTGGCTGACGTCACAGCAACGCTCGAGATTCACGGCAAGGCGAATCGATCATTACATGGAATATCGACACGAGTGAGAGCAGAGCCCTCTCTCCTCACCATCTGCCCGAGCGTCGCCCGTGTGTGTGGCTCCCACATGCTTGTTACCGTTGCCAACACGATCGACAATTATCAAAAGAGAGCGGGAATTTGGGATCTCGTTGAGTGACGTTTTCTCGCCGTACCATACACCCGCTATTGTTTTCGAGGAAAACAATAGCCTGGCCATTTTTGTAAACTTGTGGCTAAAATATTATTTTCCTCAGAATCTCAACCAACTGTGAATGCCATTATTTCAAAAATTGCAACCACCACTCTTGCGCTCGTAAGGGTTTTAGATTAACTCATAGAAGTAGGTGCCACTTCTGTTGTAAATGCTGATAAAGTGACATTTCCGATATCACGAATGGACACTGTCATAGTCAAAAATCTTTGCTATATGCAGAACGGACCAGTTGAGGTCAACTGAAGAAGATAGGCGTAAAGTTTTTTTCCAATTTCTTTGTCCCGTTTGGTTTAACCCTCTTGTCATTTTGTCAATACCAGGGCACCCAGGTGCGCACCTAAGCACGGGATACTCGTTTTGAGGCGTTCCGCGTATTGACAACAGAGTTAAACATTTCCGTTGTAAAAATGTATTTAAAAAAATATTATCCACATTAAGTGGCCGAAAGCTACTGATAGTTTACTACTTTTAATTTAAAAACCTGACGACTAATTTTATTGAGACTGCACGCACTCAAATTTTGCATCTGTCAGGAAAATATAAAAATTTAAGATCATGAGTTGATTTTTTTCCGATAGACGAACATTCTTAATTGAAACTCAACGTAGTTCTAGCATATGGTGGGGAGGAACGCATGGGGTGGATTGGCGAGACGGTTTGAAGTGCGGGGGAACAGTTAACGAACAATGGTGATGGTGGCGGTACTTCTTCACACGATATTTCGCAGTCCCCTCAATGAAATGACGATTTCCATTTATACATGCAAATGCAGAAAATATTCACCGAAGACGCTGAAGGTGCACACAAACGATAATCTCATACGTGGAGCGACTACCAGTGTATATATTTAAATAAACACATTTTGTTTCTTGGTCAAATGATCGGTGAAATCCATTCAAACATTCGAAAGCCCGTACAGAAAATTATGTCGAGGAAACATTCAATTTTGCAAACAACTTATGTTTGAGAACAATTATATTTTTATGGTTACAATCGAATCACTTTGAATCACTAAGACGAAAGCTTTTTTAGCTAGGAAAAATAAAAAAGAATAAGAAAAATCGCTATAACAGTCTTGTAAATTCACTAGATTTTTCTTGGCTCCAGTCCCATCCAAAAACCATTCCTAGGCCCCATGGAAAAAGAATTTGCGTTAAACGTTATGTCTTTAGGTGTTTTAGTTGAGGGTTTGAATACAAAACTATGCAAAAGATGAGCAATGAGTATCTTCGTTTCCATCAGGGCAAAACGTTCGGCAATGCACTTTCTCGGACCAACACCAAACGGAATGTACGTGTAGGGCTTAATGTCGTGCTTCCTCTCATCATTGAAACGTTCCGGATCGAATTTTTCGGGTTCCGGAAAATAATTCGGATCCCGATGGAATCCAAATATCGGAATCCAAATGTTAGTATTGGGACTAACGGTAAATCTTGGAGAACCTGCGATGGGAGACGGCAATTCAAATGCCTTCGTGCAAACGCGATCGGTGGACGGCATCGGTGGATAGAGCCGAAGAGTCTCCGAAAGTACCATATCCATGTACTTCATATTGGCCAGTTTCTCGTAAGGGATGTCACCTTGGTCTTCGTTCAAAATGAAATCAACCTCGTCTCGAAGACGTTCCTGAATTTCCGGGTGATGGGCAAGCACGTGAGAGATGAAGCACATCAAACGGGATGATGTATCGAAGCCCGCGAGAAAGAATATGAAAGCTTGTGCTATTATGTCGTCATTAGTCATTTTAACACCGTTCTCATTGTCCCTGGCTTGCATCAGCAAATGAATCATGTCAGGTCTCACAATCCCTTTTTCCTCGCGTGTCTTTATAGTATCGTAGACAAGTGTCTTGAAAAATTTATCGGCTTTTGGTGAGAGAAAACTCTGACCAATGAAACGCATGAATTTTGGAGCCATCCTGGCAGCTATGAGCTTGAATAGTTTGAACCAACCATCGAAACTAACCACGTTCTTGCCATTCATGTAAAAATCATTATCACGATCCTTCATCGAATTAACGCTGATGCCAAAAGCAGCTGTCGCTATTACATCATTGGTGTATCTCGTGTAAACATCCTTGAGATCCATTTCATTCTGTACTTCCGGATGATCTTTGAGGTACTGAACAAAATCCATCGAGCATCGTGAAACCAATTGAAACATGTATTTCATCTTGCTCGCTGTGAATGTCGGACTCAGCGCTGCTCTCATTTCACGCCAACGTTCATCCCGTAGGGAAAATATATTTTTCCCCAATATCGGGTCAAAATCATCCTCTACGAAGCTAAAATGATTTGGAAAACTATCGAAACTTTTTACACCGATTTCTTTCACGATCTCCGGATCTTTGATTATTATTACCAAAGTATTGAAATTTATGGAACCAAAGTATTTAGCGCCGGGACACGAGTTGTAACAGTCCTGAATCATCTGGGGGAATGATTTCGTCCGGAAAATTATCGGACTGGTTAAACCGATTATTGGCAGAGTGTCGATGTAGGGAATTCCCTTGAAACGCCAATAGGTCATGTGACGTATGATAACTACGAGAACGCCGAGAAATCCGAGAGCCAATGCCCACAAGATCGCCGATAGGACCACCATGATTGAAGCTGATTCGCCGATAAACAATTGTTTTTCTAACCCTTCTTGTCACGTAACTTTAAACCCCTAAATTCGCCCTTGCGACCATCGAACTGTTCTTACTTCAAGATTGGTCAAAATTTATATCTCACAAGTCTAGATAATTGGCTTATCCAAATATATGCTCTGTACGGTCAGTTTGCCAGACGTAAGTTACGATACTCCGGCGAGCGGAGACACCCACGTTCCTATTACTGAAGCTTTTTCTAGACTGCTTAACAAAATATCTTGGGTCTGCTAAACCGATGCGTAGAATGAGCGCGCGATACGCTATCAGTCAAGTGGCAAAATTTGTTTTGATTGTGGAGCCTCGTTCGTCTTCACGCAAATAGCTGCCCCCTCTCTCTCATACACACCGGGACGTACACACACGCACACGTATACCCACACACACGCACGTACGTATGTGCGCGTGTAATACAGGCTACCCGAAGTGATGAAGGTCGAACGAGAGAGCTGTCGCATGAGTTCCTCAGTGTCAAGTGTTTGGGTTTGGGCAAAACGTAGAGTATTTTTTGCATGCCACAGAGCACTAGAATCCATAGTTTTCTATGCCCTGGGACAAATACATATCAGCCTTTTTTTTTGAGCAGTAAAATGATCTATGAGTGATATTTTTTCTCTCGCGTTTGGCAAGCAACGAAAGATAAAATTTTAACGGAGCTCAAGATAATAACAAACGAGTCACCAGACAGATTTTAGATGAAAATACCAGATACACTTTTTTTTTATCAGACTCACCGATAAATACGAAGATCTGATGGTGGGAGAAGCGCAGTAGCATCGATATCGACACGGTCTGAAAGCAAAAAAAGATTCAATTACATTGGATTTCAATTACAATGCTCACAGCAACGTGAACTCGAAGACCTTCCACGCGATCGAATCTCGTCCTTTTCTATATCTCGAGTTCAACGCGTCAATAACCATTTCGCAAGAAAATTATGGACAACCTCGACATTTCGTAACTCAAACGAAACACGAGATACGTCTCTAAAAATAGAACGTAACGAATGATGTGAGACCAAAAAATGTACGAGTTGACAGGACTATTTTGTCTGTACTTTTTACAGTATTTCTAAAATCGTTGTTTAGACTCGGCCAAGCCTAATCTAATCGTAGGGGGAAACAACGAAATCTGATATTTGAATTATTATTTCCCTCAATCGTCAGGCCAGCAATGCTTAACAGCGTGAAAATATTGCAACTCCGCTCCTATATGATTTTCAGACTATCGCCCCTTACATCGATCGTGCTTTTCAACCAAGAGACATTTGAAAAAGCTTTTTTCCTATCCAGAGAACCGGATAGAGATGGTAAGAATCTCTGAAAAGTCATCAATATTCCAACTTTTCTTCTGTTCAGTTTCAAATACCATTGTCAATATGAATCCATATGAATGCTCAAATGTTAAGTACAGACGTCCTTGTGCGATATTTTCCATGGAATTAGCAACAGAATGAGGTACTTGGACAATATGTTTATATCATTCATACGACCCCTAAAGTTTTTTACCTTCATTTTGTTTCCCCCTGACAAGGAAGAACGATTTCGATAAAGGGGATCTTATTTGCCGAAAATTAGTATACAATGTCGTGGATGGCTTGTTGCGATGGTGATAGAGCTACAGCCGGTTCTGCGATGAGTGTCAGGTGCCTGGCTCAATCTCCACAACTAGACACCCATTCAATTCTATTATTTGACGAAGCCCGGGAAACCGTTACTCGTTTCGTTACTCACGCATAGTATAGTATTGCAAATAGTAAAACCGGTAACATTGACGTGGTGGGAGAAGAACCCGTAAATTTGTCATCTGGGTGCAATTCAGCGTCACCGTTCAATAAAATTTCAACTTTATTAAGTTTGGAAACTCGTTACGATATTCTGAAATGTCTAACTCGGTCGTGGCCTCGATTGCCTCGATTTCTCAGTCGGGCTGTGTAGTACGAGCCCATCCCTCCCTCCTCCACCCTTTCTGGCCTTTCCAACGCTATCCATCAATTTGATCGATTTTTCTTCGATGCTTAATCATAGAAATTTTATATGAACGAGATTTATCAAGCAAAAAAAAAAAAAATGTCACATCTTGGAGGAATATGGATGGATAAGAAAAGTTTTCATTTGATCCATTGAAGAATTTTGTTTGAAATAGAATCAGTATTATCGTGGTTCAAAGTTTGTTTCCGCTATATTTTAATGTATATATTATAAAAATATTTCGTCACCGTCATATCCATGTGCTATATAGTACATACAAAAATGAATAGTTGATAGAACGGGTGTCCTGTTTGTACCAACTCTTGGGGACAAAAAGGAATGAGATCGTTTGTACGATCACCGAGTAGCCCATTTTAATCATAACTGGGTACGAGGAGGAATGAGATATAATCTATCATACCGAGTGTATCATTTAAACCGTCGGCCTGTCCAGAAAGGGATAAGGTCATAGACAAACTAATACTGTTCGCCCAAAGAAAATCACAATTAGAGGAATTAAAGCTTTACATATACATAGACATTTGCACACCTCGAATCAAGCATTTTTTAATTACTAATTGTATTCCTTTCAACTAAATGTCTTTGAAAATGCGCACATTTTTTTTCGTTTATTCAAAACCTAACCTAAACGACTATGACACCTTGCGACACTAGCGCATCGGCGGCGAGCAATTGTACCAATAAATAAAAATCTCATCAATAAGCTACGCGCTCGTTCATAATTCAATAAACAATTGAATCTGTGCGAATCATGCAATAAATGAAGCTTGTATCAATGAAAATATGCTCATTGGCAAGTTTCGTGAATCTTTTTATCGATTTCGAACGAAACTGGGCATGTCAGACACGAGATACCGTTGAGAGTTATCGCGCAACGGTAGTAATTGCATCAGCGCGTACCGTGTGTCATTCGAGACTCAAGAAGCGCGAAACGGGGAAGAGAAGGATGCCAGATAGAGTGTCACATCGATCGAATTACCGTTGCTAGCTATATTCAGCTGTAAATGTATACATATTGATACATATATGTATGTATGTGGATATATATATATATATTTATATAGAACGAAATGGCTGTTATGAAAAATAAATAAAACCAGGTCCTCCATTATAGAATGTACGAACATTGAATTCACAGTATTGCGTGTACATGACAGAAAAAAATAGATTTTCGATCAATGCTCGCGGAGGCAATGGTGGGAAATGCGGAAGGGTTGGGGGAGGAGGCAGGTGACATCGAACCAGCACAGCACCGGTACAACCAGAACGACTGGGTGCTGCACGTGACTGTCTGGACCGCAATACTTCGACAGATCCATACACCCATACATATTTAATGCAGAATGTATATATATAATCCATTTTCCTAGAGGTTCGTGAGTGTCACGTGCAATGCCACGGGATAATACATGTGTATATATTTATAGTACTTGACTCGCTTCTCCACCATTACCGCAATATTTGGCTTATGTTTACCGTAGATTTATCAAATTTGTTACTATACCACCGCGTATTCCACCGTAAATAAAACTCTAAAATCTATCATGAATGCTTGAGAATTCAGCCAATTGTAGTACCATTTCTCGAGTCCATTGTGGCCATTTTTTAACTAGTGGGAGAACTGACTATTGACGATCTCCCGTCATCGAGACGATAAATGGACGAAATGGATATTGGTAGACTCGCGTGTTTACTTTTTTTTTTTTTACGGTAAATCTTTGATCCCAATGCAAAACAAAATCGTCAGGAACTCCGTATAATTTTTTCAAGATTTTGGTTGGAGTTTAAATCGTTATTCAATCAACAAGTGAGGCGCAGCTGAGTTCAATTATGAAAAACTGGAATGTGAAAAAATTCATATATACCAGAGACGCAATAGCCAATGAGTTTTATCTTATTGTTTTTATCGTTATCGTTGCAATGGTAGCTGATAATGATCAGCTAACGTCGAGGGATAAGTCCGAGACATTGTCCGAGTGATATTAATAAAAATCTTTATCGATCATTGTGGCAATTACGTCAAGATCACTATGCGCAATTTCCTGGACGAATGCATACAATATGTGAGAACTTGTCTTGAATGCAACGAGTGTGCAACTATAGCCGATGGATAACATCCCTCTCACTAGACCGGAGGGAGGGTTCGAACGATGAGAATTCACGGTGTGAAAAGTAATTTGTCAGAAAATAAAATCATGGGGCGATCCGAACTGGACGTGGAATGCGCGTTGGTGGCACGTTGGCATATGAAAAAGAGCCTTTCGCAGCTGGATCGTGAAACAGACGAGATGCGAGGAACGAGAACGGGCCAACCGAGTACCCGGCATATATCACGATAATTTGATACAAAATGACCAGCTTGGGGTGGGGGATGGGGTGGGGGGCGACGCCACGCTACGACAAGAATATGATGCCCCCTAATAACGTTGATTTATACGAACCGGTTCAACGGGGGAAGGAGGTCGCCGGCCCCAAGAGCGCAAGAGGCTCGAACACGTCCGGGTTACACCAGAAACCAAACCCAAGCATACGCTGGTTTCCCTACTGCCTGGTGGTGGTTAGTTTAAATTGATTGCCATATCCTGTTGCAGGAGCTCGGTGGCGCCACACTAGCGACCTATACATCCATGCAAAAGTGCTTGGCTATGATTAAAGACTTTGCCCCTATCAATCGTCCTAACGGAAATTATGGTTGGCAATTATTACGTGTCGGGTTGAGCTATTCACCTTGCTCTTTCGATGCGTCAAATGACCGTCAAGAAATCCACACTAACCCCTCTCCATTTGATCAGCTTCCTGACTATACTATGTTAAACGTACAACGGTGATTGGTTCTAATCCCCCACCAGTTGACTCCGACGGCCCTGAACCAATCAGCGTACTGCTATAGTCAGAGTTCCATCATAACGATATTCAAATGTAAAGCAACCATTGTCAATGGTGTCCATGTCCATGGTGTTGTCTCCATATCATAATCTTTTCACCCTCGACTATACATGTATCGTCCGATAAACATGACGAATGAATTTAAACCTACGCAGTGCTTTGAAATACTTTCACCCCAACCCTATTCGTATTTTCCTGATTTCTTCAGGTTTCTTGTGTATTTGAGAAAGGAATATTACCGGTGAGGTCTTGCAGTCTCTCTGATTGGGATACTAGATAGTACTGACCATCGACAAATAGTATGAACTAAACGATTCCCACTTGAAAAGTGCCCGCTAACATAGACAAACAGGGGACGAAGTGGCGGCAAATCGCTCTCTTTCTCTAATACACTGGATTTCGATTAAGGGCCGGTTTCTGCACCGCTGGATAAAAGTTATCCGCCGGATATTCTATACCAAAAGCATTGGTTATCCGACGGATAATTCTATTTGCAAGATAAACTTGGGTGAAGGAATTGGGCATAATACACTGGATTTCGATTAAGGGCCGGTTTCTGCACCGCTGGATAAAAGTTATCCGCCGGATATCCTATACCAAAAGCATTGGTTATCCGACGGATAATTGTATTTGCAAGATAAACCTGGGTGAAGGAATTGGGCATAATACACTGGATTTCGATTAAGGGCCGGTTTCTGCGCCTCTGGATAAAAGTTATCTGCCGGATATCCTATACCAAAAGCATTGGTTATCCGACGGATAATTGTATTTGCAAGATAAACCTGGGTGAAGGAATTGGGCATAATACACTGGATTTCGATTAAGGGCCGGTTACTGCCGCTCTGGATAAAAGTTATCCGCCGGATATCCTATACCAAAAGCATTGGTTATCCGACGGATAATTGTATTTGCAAGATAAACTTGGGTGAAGGAATTGGGCATAATACACTGGATTTCGATTAAGGGCCGGTTACTGCACCTCTGAATAAAAGTTATCCGCCGGATATCCTATACCAAAAGCATTGGTTATCCGGCGGATAACTGCATCTGCAAGATAAACCCGGGTGAAGGAATTGGGCATAATACACTGGATTTCGATTAAGGGCCGGTTTCTGCCGCTCTGGATAAAAGTTATCCGCCGGATATCCTATACCAAAAGCATTGGTTATCCGACGGATAACTGTATCTGCAAGATAAACCCGGGTGAAGGAATTGGGCATAATACACTGGATTTCGATTAAGGGCCGGTTTCTGCACCGCTGGATAAAAGTTATCCGCCGGATATCCTATGCCAAAAGCATTGGTTATCCGACGGATAACTGCATCTGCAAGATAAACCCGGGTGAAGGTTTTTATATTTTAAACGCTGCTGTTTTTATTACTCACGAAGGACGAACACGCATCTTGCTCGATTTTTAATGATTTTTAATAATAATTTATGTCATGGCGGTCAAAAACGAGTAAGGTTATCATCATAATATTTGCCATGCTTTTGAGTCTTTTGGACTCTCGCAACCTCGACTTTCGTGCCTCTCAGTAATGCCAAAATGCATCACTTCTCGGCTTATCGCTACTTTACGGATATACTTATTGCTTCGCTCTGCCATTTCTGTCTTCAACTAACATTTTTATTGTTATCGTGAACAAAATTCACTCATTGTCAATTTATGTCTTCATCCTTCAGCAAAACCTTTCCAATTGTGCTGTCTCACGAAGTTACGGGCGTTACACGTAACGCATTAAAATTACGACACAAAATATGGGATTCCAGAGGCATAATGAAAATTCAGAGATTCATCTAATACTGAACTCGAAGCTCCAACATCCTCAAAGATGATGATACTTACAAAAATGAGCATGATGAAAAAAGCAGCAAGATACGAAGTCTTGGCCATCCACATGCTGACGAATCGATAGTGTTCGCCCGTTATGACATTCCTAAAATTAACGCCACGATATAAAATTAATCAGAGCTTGAGAAAGCAAAAAAAAAAAACAATAATTTGAATGAAATTCGACTTTGAAAAGTTGAACTAACCGTAGAAAACCTTTGTTGTCCTCGTGTTCAGCCAGTGTTTTGATGCTCGCCATTAATAGATCATCGTAGCCAAGCAATTCATCGAGTATCAATCGTGAAAAGGCATCCCCGAAGCACTTGTCGTTCAATGGATCGAGAGTTACAATCTTCACTGGAATATTGAGCCGCTGACGTACAGCGGGCGAAAGACGAAGAAATCCATACTCCAGTGAATACTCGACAATGTACTCGTCTTCTGGGAAAACTAAACGTTGTACAACGATTGTCACGTATCAACGATAATAAAACAATTGAAAAAAAGAAAAAATAATTTAAGGAAAAAAATCGCCGCAAAGTACCAACCTGCTCGTACCAATCTTTCCACCTCAGGAACTTGATTCTTCAAAGGCTGAATAATATTGTCATCACCGGGCTCCTTTTTATCGGCGTCTTCGGTCACGTTACCACCCCTGTTGTTGATTGGCGACGCGAAAACTTCCTCGTCGGGCGGCTAATAAGAATAAATCCAGTTTGTACCAATAACCTACCGTCGATATGGAAGAAATCCTTCTACTTTTTGTATAAATATAAATAAAGAAAAACTATCACTTCGTTAATTACCTCTTTTGCTTCGGTATTTAATTCCCCTGTCCATAAATTTGTTGACAATGGAGAGCTCGTTGTCGAGGCATTGGAAACATCAACTTCCGGACTGTTAGTATCGTCAGAACTCGTGGGCGTACTCTGCACAACGTTATCAGCGAGGGTTAAATTAGTATTATCATTTTCACCATTTGCCGGAGCAACAGTTTGTTCCTCGTCCACTGCGGATGGTTCTATATTTATAAAGCTGTAAATAAAATTTAAAAAATTATGATTTTTTGAAATTTCTTCAGAACCTTAGTCTGTTTTTCTTTTTTTTTTTTCATAGAACTTACCCGTCCCTCACTAATAATCCAAGAACACCATTCATATCATCCACCCTTTCCTGTCTGAGCTTCGCCTCTTTTGCATAACTCTTCTCAATGCTATAATCCTCAGCACCGTTACGCAATATTTCAACGCGTAAAATACCGTCTCGTGGCCACTCGTCCCTTATGTGCTCGAGGCAATTGGTCGGTGCTCGTGAGAAAACAATGTGGATATACGCCATTACGAAAAACGCCATTATCGCCTGAAACATAGAAATCCAATTATTCTTTAGTTGCTGATATGTGAAATATTCCTCGTAAGACGATCCTAATGTACATTGAAAAAAAAGAAGAAAAAAAAAAGTATAGGTAAAAGAGGACTAGGAATTATCAAGTTACATTAATAAAATAAAGAATGAGCGTACCTTCAACAAAACTACAAACTCGATAAATCTTCTGACCGGACGTGGAAATGTTCTTGCGTAAGCAAGCGCAGCTTTGATAAAAAGAGCGTGAAATAATCTGTCGCGCATATGATATAAAGGATTCTGATTGTTATTGTTGCGTGCCCGATTGATAAGCACTGGACCGATAGCCCCGGCGAGATTGGGATTGTTCTCACCGACCGTGCCACCTTCGCCCCCCGCACCATTTCGATTCTGATTCGAATTTTGCTGCGTCGGTGCAGCTGTGACGTCTGCTGCTGGCATTTTATTTATCTTTTTGTTCGTGTATAAAATTAAAACGAAAAAAACAAAAGCAATAACGAAAGGAACAATAAAACCAAATGAGATGAGGCTATGAGATAGTTTGACTGTACTTTTCTTTCTCTCTAGTTAAAATTAAAACGCTGGTGTTACTTTTTTTTAAATAATTGATCGCGATTATTCGATAACTGCAAAACGTCCGTTTTCTATAATTACGCGACTTGTCGTGAATCGACAAAACGCGTGACTTGACATTTTCAATATTTAAATACGTGACTCGTACGCTCGTTTTCTTTTCACCTGAAACAGAAAGATAAATTGGGATTTACATTTTTGTGAGACATTCATTTTGTTTTTTGTAATATCTAGTAGAGTTTTTTAAGAAACATTTGTTTTCGTGAAAAAGATATTATTTTCGAAATTTTCATGAAATTATTAGTATCGTTTTGCTCATCGCCTTCTTTACCGATGACGCTAGCATCCATTTAGTTTACCCTGTTCGTTCGCCTTGTGCCCTGGGTGGCGCTATAATTGTCATTTCGTTCTATACGAAAAGGGCATCTAACAATTTTTTAAAAAGTATTCATCTCCACGACAAAAACACAGTAAATATATCGCGACAACTTATACACCTAGGTATCTGATTCAGGTATCCCCCTAACGACTATGCAAGGAATTACTTTTGTTACGTCTGAATATCATGAGCTCTACATCTGTATAGGATTTATATATAGATATGGACTCCATAAGCCGCTTTAATCACCAAAATATACTAGTGACACCCTCATCTCATATCTCAATATAAAAGCGTTGTGGCTTGTGGCACAATCTTTCAAAAGATGTTTTGCCGCCTTCGCAAACATTAATTACGAACAGTCAACGTGTTGTATATTGTTGGACACTAAACGCATAATAACCGAGTTTTTACCATAGAGGCAGTCGAGTACTTTCACAAGCAAAATTTCGATTTGACCAGAATTTGAATACTTTGGGACGCACGCGGTTGAAATTTGAAAAAAATAACTATCTATATTGAAGATACTAAGAGCTTTAATCTTCAATGATAATAATACCAGAAAGTTATCAACACTCGGTAAAAACAAAAAAATCTTCACCAAAATTGCCGGCAAGTAATATTTTTTTACTTGCGAAATGAGTTACCTGATTATTCTGATTTTATACCATGAATCTCATACGCCATTCTACCTTACACAGACAACTAGGGGTGTACATATAGCGTTCGAATCGAATCGAACAAATGGTGAATTCGAATGGAATCGAATCGAACAAAAAGCGAATTTGATCCGGAATTCGAATCGAATAATTCGAGATTTTATCGAATTCTTCAAATTGTTTACGTGCTTGTCGACATCGTTATTGTTTGAAAACATTAAACATTTTCAATAGTTTTGTGTTTTCGAATCTTTATCTTCTTAAAATGTACTCAAATTCCAGTCGAATTTAACTTTTGATGGTGATTATGACGATCGGCATTCTTAAAAGGGGACTCTGAGCAAAAAACGGGAAAAAAGTGCTGAATTTTTGTAATTCGCAGAAAAATATTCTATCACGAATCCCGAATGCCAGATTGTTCAGAATGCTTTTCTGGTCATTAAAAAAAAATCAGATTGGTACACAAAAAATGGTGATTTCTTTTTTTAAATATTTGCTTCATTTATACTACAATCTTCTTATGTATGGTCGTAAAAGTAATTTGAACAATCGCTCATTTGGAATTTGGGTACAATGGTTTTTTTACCACGTTGAATATAAGCTCGAGGTGTCCCTTAAGTTATTGAAAATTATAATGCAATACGCCTACAAATAATCTTCAAGCTCCAATTATTTAAATCATTCTTGGTATGCTATGGCGTTATTGTAAACCAACGTATTATTTTTATACAATATCAGGATTATTCGACAAAATCATCGAATTATTCGACGTTCGTATTATTCGCACACCCCTATAGACAACCCCAATTAGCGTGATAAAACCGTTATTTTTATATTTTACATTCCATCGTAATTATCAAAATACAAAATATTTGGTTTCTCACTCTTGAGCTGATGTAAATTTCCAACAATCACGATTATTTTTAATAACTTTTGCAATAAAAATAGATTTTTTATATATAAAATACAAAATATTTGGTTTCTCACTCTTGAGCTGATGTAAATTTCCAACCATCACGATTATTTTTAATAACTTTTGCAATAAAAATAGATTTTTTGAGCCGAAACAACTGATTACAAAAAGTCTGGTTCATGAAGGAAAAACCATAACATTTGTTTCTTGTCCAAAAGGTCAATTACATTGATCAAAAAGCGGCCCAAGAAAACCACAATTATGTTTCTACCATTCATATATACATACGTGTCGCAATATCGCCTTATAAGGTCAGAAAGCGATTCATTCATCTTATCTAGCATATTTTGTATCGTATCGTCTATATATAGTTTAAAATCTCTTCGTGTTCAAAGAAGAAATAAAAAAGCTTCAAGAGATCGACCTAACCTCAAACGAACTTCGTGACGACATGAAGTAACTATTTTTCATCGAGTATTCCGTTCGAATTGCAGAATCAAAAGTTTCATATGAAAAGAAAAAGCTCGAAAACATTACAAACTACATTTTGTCAAATAAACAAATATAGCGATGATTATACGAAAAATCTCCAGTTCCCGGAGTGTCGACTATTTTGTTATGCATCGATAAGGAATGACACAAAACAGTTCATGTGTAACAAAGTCTCAAAAGTCAAGTTACGTAATTCATCGTAACTTATAAATATTCGTTTTCAAGATAATAATTACGAAATCGATCTTAATCATTATAACTTTGGAACTCTACGTGATAATAAGACGATTGAATGATCGGAAATGATAAATGGACCGCGTCGTCCGCTTGAGATTCATGTGAGATTCGAACCACCAGCGGTGCAAGTTCAGGGTAGTGCTGTGTCATGACGTATTGTATCACACCAGCACGATTTCTCTACCCCCCCCCCCAACCAACCTCTCGCGGCTCTCTCATTCACTCCCTCTCTCTTTTTCTTACGAGGACATCAGTCACACGCAAGACTGGTTTCAATCCTTATGATACCCCAAATAATTTATTTACCAATACAATATATTCTTACACTTTGCTTTTCTTACACTTATATCTATTACTTAGTTCCATTTCGTACCGTTAAAGCTTTAAAACTGTCGTTGCTCCACCACAATCCTTGGCACAAAGCACTTGTTTTTTTTTTTCTTCACTCAATAATGCGTGATTAGATCGCGTTTAAATTGACGACACTTGCGTTACAGGTCGGAGAGAAGAAATACAACCTACGGTTTGTCACAAATACACGGGGATTAATTTAACGAGCTTGTGATCCCGCAACTGGCCGCGAACACAACACCGCATACGGGTAACACGGGTTACCCTCCTACGGTCCTCCTAAACCCCGCTGAAAATGTCACTTCATCGTTCAATGCTTAGCAGCTGTGCTGAGCTGTGCCGCATGCCGCAGTTTACTGCTACCACTTTTACGCCCCGTATATGTAGTGTATTACATGGAACTTGACATTTTTTTTAACACCCGTTACATTGTTCATATCGCGCCAACTTCACACCGTATGGATTCGCACGGTTTACAGTTTTTAGGGAGCACACTGTAAACATTTTCTGGGTTCACGTCCGCAAGCGCGCACCGCGCTTATGAGACGCGGGTTGGGTTTGGGCTAAAATTACAAGCCGTCAAGCGCCAAGGGGACTTGGTTATATATTTTGTTCCTTATACATTTTGATTAAACAAAATGATATATTGATTAATCCATATGACAAGCCATAAGTAGTTTTCTTGAATACCATGCGATAATAAGCTTCCATCTCCTCTCTCAGTCGATACATTGAGCTTACTTTCGATAACAAGAGAAGAAGTAGTCCTTTCACTCCAACTCGCGTCCACGGCGTTCCGATAGCTAATCAAACGGAATAGTGGATCCGTGATTGGTTATGCGTTACACGGTCCGAAAATTATACACTTAGCGCAGAATCCGCGGTACCGTTGATCAAATAGATTTGAATGAATAAATTAGAAAGTAAATTCAGAACTTTTTAAGTCAAGATTCCGATCTTTCAGAACGATTGGAAGTAAAAATAAAGGCTACAGCATTGATCGTAAACAATATCCCCTATTCACACGATAAAGGGACGCATTATTGATGTGTTATTTCAAATTAGAAATTTCTTTCAGACAGCAGCTAAAATGCTATCCCGAGAAAATAAACGTTATTATAAAATTTCCGGTACAACTTATGAAAGGATGTAAAATGCAGCAGGTGAATGCAATTTTTGAGGGCAAAGCGACATACACTAGAATCACTCAACTCCATTAATTTTTGTTCTATACTCTTCACTGACGAATTCAAATGAAAAAATTAACAAACCTGTACGCACACTCTACATGGTGCTATCTGTCCCTCGCTCTTCGTTCGTTATGCCCATTGAGCATCCCCTTAATCCTCATCGTTATGTTTGACGTAAATCCTTATTCAAATCCTGTTCCCGGTACTCACGAAACTTCCTTCGATTCGTCAAGCGAGCAACGAATGGTCCAGCCGGCTGACTCGCCAAGAGCCAATCATTCACGTTTTCTTGACCCCTAAAACTCGACGAACTCGAACGATCGAAATTCCAAATGAGAAACTTGCCCGGCTTCCATTCCCTTTAAGTTACTAAACTGGCATTATTCAGTGTACAAGGCATACACATCAGCTGACGCGTGCTGGCGGTTTTTGTGGATATTATTTGCGGCACTTTATTCCTTCATTTCTTTGATCATACAAACTCATGATATTTTTTTAACTCAACGATACTTTGGGCCAAACTCTGTATTTTTTTTTTCATCATAATTCTACCGATGATATATAACGTTCGAAATGATAGGCAATCATTGAATCAGTTGTGTCCAAACTTCGAAGCTCTGCGTGTACATTTTTAGTATTTTTTAAAGAGATGATTTTGTCGGCTTTTAAGACTTAATTTTCTTCTGCGAAATTAAACTCATAATCGGTTAACGGATAATTGGATCAACGAGAATGGCGTCAACGGAACAGCTCGGGCTCAATAAAACATGGGAATTGTCCCTTTACGAACTTCATCGTTTGCCTCAAGATGCTATTACGGACAGCACCGAAATCGCTGTCAGTCCGCGAAGTTTGCACAGCGAACTCATGTGTCCCATATGCTTGGACATGCTCAAAAAAACTATGACGACAAAAGAGTGCCTCCATCGGTTTTGTTCCGATTGCATCATAACTGCGCTTCGGAGTGGTAACAAGGTTGTTATTAAAACATTTTTTTTGTTAATCTATAAAAACGAGCATTGCTAAAGCTCAATTGGTAACTTAAAGTTTTGCTATCAAACTGTTCCTGAATAGGCTTTGAAATGCAGTCTGTACAAGGAGTCTTCTTAACTGAAGTTTTTCTTTTTTATAGTTGTACGTACCTGAGCACCATTGTGAACTAATAAAATTAATAGAATCCGCTAAAGTGTTAATCAAACTTGAATTATTCGAAATTCCAAGTGCACGATTCAGTATTCCACGCATTTAGCATCCACGAAGTCACAATCAGCTCCTAGAGAAATTGTGAAAATGTTTATAAATGTATTTATTCATTTTTTGATGACTAGCTCAAATATATGTTCCTTGCACTGTGTCGCTTTTCGCGAGTGATGCCTCATTTTTCTATCCAGTTTCAAAACACCCACCATGAAAACAAAAAAGTATCCATTTGAGACATCCATCCATAAGACAAAAATAATTTTTCATGGCTTTATAACGCTGAACAACAAAAAAAGGATCTCCAGCAAAAAATAGCGTGTGATGCAGCATAACATTTTCAACCCAAAAACACAGGGAACCAATAAATACATTTTTGAATAGTTTGACAAGCTGTGATTCATTGATTGTCATCACGTTTTACAATTAAATACCGTACATCTTCAATTAATCTCGTATGTTTTTCAGGAATGTCCAACATGTCGAAAAAAATTAGTTTCCAAACGATCATTGAGACCAGATCCAAACTTTGATCTATTGATATCAAAGATTTATCCATCCCGTGACGAGTACGAGGCTCACCAGGAGCGAGTAATGGCAAAATTGAACAAATCCCATTCGCAAGCAGCACTCGTTAACTCGATAACCGAGGGTATAAAGCTCCAGAGCCAGAATCGTCCTCAGCGTGCACGAAAAACGGCAAATGAGCCAGAGAGCCCAATCGACGTAACGTCTTACACTAATACGCTAAATCCAATTGCCACGATAGCCCCGATACCCGAAACTGTCGCAGCCATGCCACCCGAAAGTTCCGCAAGCCCAACGGGAGGTAATTTTCCAAACAGCAGTGGCATCAATACGGGCAGTGAGACTGCAACAATTATGGCCAACAGTTCAAACTCGCAAAATTCAAATAGTAGGTTTTTGTCAATTACCATTCCATTAGCCATCGGGGACTCAGAATCGAAAAAATTGGCCATTTCAAAAGCATTGGAAACAAAAAATTGAGTTCTGATCGATACTTTGAACGAAATCCGATTTTTTCTATTGCTCTCTGATATTTTCTGTCTCACGATTCTCATAGATGAATTGTCTCCTTGAGAATCCTTAAGTTTCGTTAGTAACTTTTCTGATTATACTTGCGAATAGGTTTTTATCTTAATCATCATGTGGCAACGATCTCTGTATAAGAGAGAGAAATGGGGAGGGCTCAATCCATATTTGCATGGTTTTTTTTATTGTTTGCACGAAAATCACTTTTCACCATCTATGGTCTCCATATTAGCATCAGAAAGATACGTCTTGACATATTATTAATATTAAAACAATGGTGCCTTGTATTTTTATGTTCTTGCTGGTAATTGCATGAATCACTTCTCATTTCTAGATTCGAACACCGAAAGTTCAACGACACCTTCGCCAAATCCATCCAATCAAATACCAAAGCTCCTGAAGACTCAGAAGAGCGTGCAAACATCAGAAAATGAATCTTCGAGCCTCGAGGCTGAAACTCCGGGTGGCGAGTCGATGGTCGACACGGAAGGCGAAGGCTCGAGTGAACCGTTAACGCTCAATGAGATTGAGCTTGTCTTTAAGCCTCATCCCACGGAAATGGCTGGTGACAATTCGTTAATAAAGGCACTGAAGGAAAATTGTATTCGATATATAAAAACGACTGCAAATGCAACTGGTGAGTTGACTAAAATTTGCGGTACTATTACGATATCATCAATGCTGCTTGATTGGTCTAGTCTTAAATGGTATTTATTTTCCAAGAAGAGTTGCTCTAAATCGTATATTGCCACAAAAAGGCGAAAAAAAATGATTCATTGTAGATTATTATGTTTTTATAACACGAAACTTTTTATAACATTAAGAGTATTTAATTACCGTTACCATTTGCGATATACCTCATACGATGCTTCTCTCAGTGACAAACGACATTGCCACACTTTAATTCACTTTTGCTCTGCAACTTTTGCTACGAATTGTGCAAAAATTGGAGAATGAGTTTTCTCTTGCCACATCATGTTTCTGATGCCACTGGCAAACTAACTAGCAATTTTTTAAATGTTAAACTGGTAGTTAAGTTCGAAACGATCATAAAATTAAACAAGAACAAGATCGAATTTACATTCTAGAAATTTTTACCTTAATGTGGATCCTATAACTTTCGATCAATCCTTCCTCGCTTCGCCTAATGAGTTAATCTCAAATGTTACAAATATAAACCATTTAATTTACCAATAGTGGATCATCTGAGCAAATATCTGGCAATGCGACTGACCCTCGATCTGGACACAGAATTATCAGAATCCGACAGGCTTCTCAATTTTTGCATCTACATCTCACCGACACCGGGTCAACTGGTCGTTCTCAGTGGATCCCAAACACTTCGTCAAGTGAATGAAAAATATTGGCGTACTAATCGTCCACTTGAGATCTTTTACTCGTGGAAAAAAACCTAGGGAACATTAAAACCATCTTCGTGATTAAAAAAGCGAAGATAATTATGACAAATTCTCAAGATACTCAAACTTTCTCGCACTCGAAATATGAAAGTGCACGCGTACAAAGAAAAAAAAACATTTGCCTTTAGTGAATCCAGAGAGATTCAGCTTTGAACTGTTTTTTGTTCAAATTTCCATCAACAGTCGATGGTCAACAATTATTGATATATTTCTGTGTACATATTAACCATAAGAATGGTAATTTAACAAAAATTTGCTTACAAAGCAAGTAAAAAAATTCTGAACAGTAAATTTAAGTATTGTCCTTTTGGTGAGAGCATACGATGGTGGCTCTTTGTCAATGAGAATCAAATCTTTAATTTTTGTTCCATGCCTTGGTACAAACAATTCGACCAACAATTTGATTCGCAAAGAGACTTATCATCAAGGCTAACTTCCAACGTCACTTTTTTTCTATCATATAATGTATCTAATGCATTAAAGAGTTGTACCCTTGCCCATTCATTTTGTAAAATGTCCATGTAACAAGAATCATAAAATGTGTTGTGATAAATCTGTTTTTTTTTTTATTATTATAACGGTTCCTATACCAAGGTTTGTAACTTTGTATATCATGTTTCAAACTCGAAGGAAAATCAACCGATTGTTTGGCCAAGTTATACGCTTTCAAAAAATTCAATACATCCTTTTTGTTTATTTGTTCTTCGGTAATATACAACTCCTCGGTCGGTAAAACAATCACCGACTTCACCTATTGTGTTCGTCGAAAACGGGTAACAAATTCAGATTCATTGAAACAGGGTACCAATTTCTCAAAAACGGCTGAATGAAATAAGATGAAACTTGAGAAATAGATGCAGAATCAATAAACGCAGTTCGTTGTTCTCGTGTTTGGCCAAGAAAAAATGGCAAACTGGTTTATCAGGAAAAATCTTTATTTTGTGAGGTTATGTTATTTTTTTCACAATACTGAAATGCAAAACAATGAGAATGACCAGCTCGACGCTAGAAAAACACAATGTGGTATGCAAATGCTGTAATTTTTTTTTTTTTTAACATATGTGTAGATAATTATCGATGAAAACAAGATCCTTTTTCTTTCTTCCACGAAAAAAGTCGTGAAAAAAGCAAAAGCCATGGAGCTTCCAAGCATTCCGATAGAGACGCTGTTAGCGTATAATTTTCCCGCTGATCCATTTATTTTTAATTGATATTGTAAGGTAGTCGGTGGCAAAGCTTCTTACCATTTACAGTATGTTTTTCTGAGCTTAATCAAAAGGGTTTTAATCTCTAAATCTATCCAGACCACAATTTCAAAGTTTAACCATCTCGTTCTCAAGATATTAACGGCAGAGAATTGTTCCCTGCTGGCATTTAAAATTGGTTGCGAAAAATCTAGTCTTCAACTGATTTTAAAAAACCTGCGGACGACAGGAAAATACTCCCAGGAAGAACCTCTATAAATTTGGAAATGATTGAACGTATACTTTTTGAAATATCACTGCAGGGAGGAAAATTTATGCATTGCGTCTCATGCTTGTTTGTGCGCGCTTGAATCTGCGCATCAGGCAAACTATGATGCGCATCTGCGCATCATAGTTTGCCCCTGAGCTTAACAGTCGCTCGCTTATTCCCACTGTGCCCTTGGCTACGGATTACCTTAATCGAAAGTTAAACTCCAGCACTCTATATGTTAAAACTATTTAAAATAAATGATCCCGGTTTAAGCCGCGGTGTTAGGCTCATGGATACTTAAGGCACGCGCTCGGCCGACGCTGATGGAAGTATATTCAAACAAAAAACAATTGACTACTAAATGTTTTAATCACGCTACCAATCACAACCAATCGATTGGATAAATGAAATAATTAAAAAGTTATAGTAGTCCGGCTAACTTTACAGTACTGAATATTCAATATTGCCGGGCGCTACAATCAGTGGTGCCAGTCTGAAAATAACAACTACCGAATGAATATCAAATTCATCCAATTGCTTCAGAGCACGAAACCCGACCAATGAGATCGTAACATGATAACAGAAACTCCATAAGGGCCGTTAAGAAATCAATTAAATAATAAATGTACCGCGCAACCCAAACGTCGCAGAGTTCTTCACGAACCATCGCCATTTAAAATACGACACAACTAAGTCTGATTTTCTTGTTAATTTGCTCGTTTTCTTTTACCACTTTGTGGACTATTTTTGGGGTCCAACCAAAAACGATACGGGAACTTTCCGAAGATCTTTAACGTCGTCGCCATCCCTGAACTTCGTGACGCAGTCGCATGTTTCGTGGCCCATTGACAGCTGACTGCTTGCCTGACGTCTGATCGAGAACGTGTTCTTCGGACTATCTCATTTAAAAAAAATAAATAAAGAATAA
Organism: Dyspetes luteomarginatus; assembly: GCA_963669185.1. NCBI lineage: Eukaryota > Metazoa > Arthropoda > Insecta > Hymenoptera > Ichneumonidae > Dyspetes > Dyspetes luteomarginatus. The sequence goes on from OY769906.1 coordinate 17,013,750, forward strand.
AAACCTCCTGCATTCAGTGTTTGTGGTTTCTCGTCGTTTTTTCCAAACTTTACTTCCTCGTAATTAGTGTCTTCCTCGTGTGTTTGGATATTTCTTCTTCTTCTTTTCCTTATTATCATTATTATCATTATTCAATCGTGTTTTCGTGCAGTGCAAGTGGAACGAACCGAAGTATTTTAACGGGGGCGTCGACACCAAACAGGACGAATTTCGAGCCGGTTACTATATTATCTCCCATGACAGAATGGCAAGTTTTCGGGTTTACTCTAGTTATGCTAGAGTTCGCATTATGCTGTTGAACTCAATTGTTGTGTGATAACGATAAACAAAATTCATCGTCTTCTTATAGTATCGATATTAATAATTTCTAACCATCAATGTTTTTATAAATTCTATGAAAAGTTTTGTAGATTGATAAGCATTTTTACGAGGTTTGACGTGAGTTCAAGAATTTATGTAATTCAATCTGGTATTGCGTACATTTCTATAGAAAATAATTTGTTTTTTACTTGCAGTACGTTTTTTTTTTTAATTACCGTCCCAATGAGTGATTAAGAAGCTCATTTTTTTGTTAATAATAAGAATACCTTTGAGTTTTAATGGTATGAAATATACATTTCCTCAGTTTCAGAAATTATCACGTTTTATTGCGCTATTTAAACATTTTATGTAAGCATATTTATAGCGTATGTGAGTTCTGTGGACAATCTATGGTTAGGATAACTTAACAGCTCAAAATATGAAATTTTCTCGCTAATTCCAACGTTTTATTGCGCTATTTAAACATTTTATGTAAGCATATTTATAGCGTATGTGAGTTCCGTGGACAATCTATAGGTTAGGATAACTTAACAGCTCAAAATATGAAATTTTCTCGCTAATTCCAACGTAAAATTAAAATTGTTCAATCGGTATAAATTTTATTCTGGTGTAGGATAGAAATTACACGCTGCCTTTGTACAAGTTCGACTTTCATGTATACGATATTTTGCATTTCGGAGCACGGGTGTTTTTCATTAAGTGGTCACTAATCGGTATAGCTTTGGAATAAAAAGGACCAGTTAGTGATCGGGCCAAACGTAAGTCAATATCTGGTACAGGTAAAAATGGGTCACTAGCATGTTTTTAATACTTCGAGGACAAATTTTAGGTAGCTGAAAAATGAACCATTATGAGAAGAAAAAATAATTTATGCCGATAAGCAGGGATAAGTGGCGATAAGCGATATGTCGCGCATACATATACCTGTCAGTGCAGCTTAGATAGCGACTAATTCAAGGGGCCGTTCACTGCCTGTTTCTGTATATAAAAATGATTTCAAAGAGTAGATTTTATACGGTTTCGTGAATGATTTCAACGGCTTCAAACATCCGATGATTTCATAAAATGCATATAGTTTCGAGTACTTTTGTTAGACTTCATATGAATCAAATCATAATTCTTAAATATTAGTAATCAATCAGAAAGAAATTGCTTACAGATTCGGAAAACAACTGATGACAGACTCGATCTGGAACCTTGAAAAAAAAGCAATTGACAATTACTCGTTTATTTTCTTATGTGAGTTGCCACGGTTGAAATTTTTTTTTAAGAATTTTGATCAGCCACTAAGGAATTAAAAAAAATAAAAGTATTGTTCAACATCTTTCTAAATATCTAAGAAATTTCAATTCTTTTCAAGAATTGTTTTCTCCCTTTGAGTATAATACACATGCTGGGTGGGGAAATTTGGATTCGGGTTGATCCGAAAATTTCCACAAAAACCTCAAAATTCTAACATAACCCGATATTCTTGCGAATATTTCGAGGCTTATCCAGTAAAAAACGAAGATAGTGAGAAAAAAAATTGAAATTGAAGTTTGATCCATTACATTATATTTTTTTTTAAATCCTTTAAAAATCGAGTTTGTTGGCGACAAAAATTACATATTTTTTCTTATCGCACTTGCAAAACATAAAAACTGTTTACGGTGTGTGTAGATAGTCGCATGAGACCGCAATAAAGAAGTAACGTATGCCAATAAAATTCACATATCAGTTCTTGATAGTTTTTCCTCCTTCGAGTATCAGCTTCTGCATGAAGGTAAATTTGACCGTTCGAAATAATGTCAGCAGTTTTGACACGAATTTGTTCAACTAAAATAAAATTGATGTGATCCAAAATAAATGTTTATCCGTAAATTTCATAGGATAAATTTACATTCATTCAGTCTACATGATTTAATTATTTATTTATTTCCATTGATCTTTTTTCTTTCATATTCTTCTCCCGACAAAAGAAAAACTATGAAGAATTTTTCTGATTATTTTATTCGTATTCTTTTTTTCGTTTTCATGACCGTTATTTACGGACACCGTATAATCTTTATGTGCTCCGACTATGATAAAAATACTGAGAAATACAATTTTCATCCTCATCCAACTAGATTTTACCTTTTCGGGGTTTCTAGAGAAAAAGCCTCGAAATTAGAAATACTCGAAAAAATCAGGTTTTCTCAGAAGTTTCGGATTTATCGAACTTGATGAACAAAACCGAATCCGATTCAGCCCGAGCTTTTGGAACTATTTACCATTTTACTGCACTTTGCCTGTTACCAAGGCTTCAGTGATTCCAGAATCGCCAATTCTCGTTCCATCACATTTTGATTTCCTAAAAAATACGATTCGAATATAATTTCAGTTTAATTTCAAACTCTCTTCACAACAATTTCAGAAGATTTTAAACAATTTTTTATGATTTCATTGGTGATTTTATACGACGTGGATTAATGATTTCAACAGTGAATGCCCCACGGACTAATTTGAAGTCATCTTCCTTTTGAGACACTGCAACATACTTGAGAAATTTTATAAAAATAATTATCATAATAACTTTATAAATTTCGTTTTATCATATTTTTCATAAAAATTATTTTTATAAGAACTTTATTTTTAAAAATTATTATTTCACAATCTTTCAACTTCTTGGCAATCGAGTGGAATTAATTAAACTCTATATGTCCAGACAATTTTGAACATTTGACACTTTTTCCTCAATTATTATATCATAAATTTAAATTTTTTGAATTTTTTTGAATATTTTGTATCAGTACATGCTTTTAGATATATGCATTCTAATGACAATGTTTCATTTACTATGCAAGAGAAATTGTACTTCATCACCTACGTCATATCTTGCAATGTAGCTTCAAAACTATTTTTTGTTGTAATGTTCGATTTCAGCAAGATGTGTTTCTTTTTTTTTCCGAAATGGATCAAAAATACTTAACTCCCTTTACCGACAAGTCAGAGATAAGAAATCCTCATTTTATTTACTAGAGAATTATCGCGAGGCCCAATAGAAAACACTTGTGTAAAAAATTCTTTGCATTATGTCACATCACTCTACACTCGTCCACAGTGCCAAGCGCAAGAATTATATTTTTCCATTCTAAAAACGGATTTAACAGAATCGATTGAAATCATTTCTGATGTAAGATTTTGTTGATTTTCATCAACTGTGAAAACATTGTTCTATATTTTTACGGATCAAGAATAATTGACCACATTAAAATGGATCTTAGTAAGTTGTATTGTAAAAAAACAAAAAACAATAAAAATTGTTTTAAAAAATATCGCACAATCTCGATACAAATGTGTTTGTTGAAATTGTACAATTTTAACGCCTCTTTTTACTTTTCGTTTGAACTTTATTTCTCGATCAGTTTAATACTTAAGAAAAATGTATTTTACATTTTTGCAGAAGAGGTGACACACCGCAATTCTGCAATGCGAAACAGATCAATTGGATTCGTTTTTATATCCGTATTTATATGGGGTGTGATAACTTATTTCTTGTTCCTGGATCGCCCCATTGGCAGACAACAAGATGAGGTTCGTGAAATAAAAGCTGAAACTTTTCATTCTAAAGTCCAAAAGTACTAACGAACTAAGAAAATTAATTAACCAAGTTTTATATAAAATTATTGGCTGATGACGAATTTTTTTGATAAATTAATGGAAATTTTGAGAGGAAATTAAAAGTATTAGACATATTTTTTTCAATCATTCAATTTTTGCGATACATAAAGACGGAAAAAACAACTTTTTTTGTAAATCAATTAAATGGAAAAAAAAGTACCGAAATATCAAGACGATTAAGAATTATTTTAATGGTACTATTTTCGGGTACTGCTGTTCATTATTGCAGCATGTACTTTCTAACCAGATCAACAAGCTGAGCAGCGAAGTGAGAGCACAAATAACGGCCAATCAGCAACTTTTTCAAAAATTGTTGGAGAGAGAAATAAAAAAAAGTGAGTCTTTATTATCGAATGAATTATTATCTTGCAAAACCTTCTAATTGCTGATAAATTTTATTATGTTGTTTGAATTATATACTTACTAAAACATCAACGTGTCCGCCTCTTGGTGCCCGCTTCACCACCGTTCTTGAAACGCGAATCGTATGCTTTGTTTGCTTTGTTGGTTAGATCCGTCTTATTGTTAGCTCGCGCGGGATTCAATGTCGTGAAGTGAGCTGCGCACGACAGCCAATGATACTGAGTCTTTGAAAGTTCTTGAATTACGATATGAATATCTCGATTTTCGATATTTAAAAAATATTTTTTTACGAATCTTTTTAATGGGTAATGGATTCTATTAATTTTTATTTTTTTTAATACTTACTAATATTTCTCAAAACAGGATTTGTACACTTTATGTTCTTTGTTGGTCCGATCCGTGCTGTATAACGTCCCATCCGACATACAATTATCAACACTGTTCTAGAAATATTTCATAACAATAATTCATAACAATATTATTGTATAGTATTTTGAATTGTACTTGGAAAATCTTCAAAATATTGTTCGTTATATGGAGTGAAGTGAGCCACGGACGTCGTCCAATCAGAATGAGTTTCTTAAACTTCGAGACTCACATTATTCCAATTTTCGATATTTATAAATGCTCATAAAAATATATCAAAAAAAATAATTGTGCGAAGGAAAAAAATTGGAAAATTGGCGAAAAAAAATATTTTCAATAAATTTTTTTATTTTTTCAAGAACAAGAGGAAAAAGCGGCAGCCAAAGTTCTTCCACAAGTATCGAAGAAAGATGACATTACCAAGAGCAATAACGAAAAACCAAACGCTGTCAATGAGGAAGCAAAAGGAATTGACAAAAATTTGGTGGAGACAACATCCAGAAAAAATGATGACACAATTTCTGTTATGCCCGATCCCGAGGAGGTCCTCAAGAAAGAGGTAATTTTTTAAACAAACAAATTATTGAAATAAAATGAAAAATTAATGACAATTAATTCGAAAAATAAAAATCGCTTCCTTCTTAAAAGAAGGTGTAACCATTTTTTTCGTTACATGTAGGCTGAAGAACGAGAGAAAAGATTACGGGTTATAGCTACGAAAAAGACATTAGCGGATGGCTCACCGATAATAGCCGTTCTAGTTTTTTCGTGCAATCGTCTTACCGTACAAAGATGTCTCGATCAATTAATAAAGCTGAGGCCAAGTGCGGAACAATTTCCAATAATTGTCTCGCAAGACTGCGAGCATAAACCGACCGCAGATATTATAAAATCATACGGTGATCAGGTCGTGCACATACAGGTAAAATATTTTCTCTTCGTTTTAAGTTTAAATGAAGAATTTTAATGAGAATTTGGCTACGACCTGGCAATCAGACGAATAATTTGTTTTATTGTATTTTCTTCGTTTTTTTTTTAATTTTTAGCAGCCTGATCAATCGGATATTGAAATTCCCGTTAGGGAAAAAAAATTTAAAGGGTATTTCAAAATTGCTCGCCATTACGGTTGGGCTTTGAATCACGTATTTTTGGAGCTTGGATTCGAGACCACGATTATCGTTGAAGGTAATGGAAGAAAAACCAATAAATTAAGGTTTGACCAATTATTCCTTGTGACCTTTCATGCGGAAAATATTTTCCATTTTTTTATTAACGTAGTTTTTTTTTTAAGTGGACTGTGTAACATGCACGTGATTTTAAAAAAAGAATAATCACACGTCAAAGCGAAGCTTTTTCTACTTCGAAAAGGTTAAAAATTAAATTGAACATTCGATTTTACCGGAATAAGTGACAACTGATCAAGCTCAAATTTAATATTTAATATTTCAAATTTAATATTCAAGAAGGCACAAAAATGATTAGGGGTTTAAATTGAAACGTGGAAAATCAAGATTTTTCATTGATATTTTTGTATAAAAAATAAATATTTCTAGATTATATATCGAGAATCGGGTAAGAGAAATTATAGATAAAGCTTGAAATTAAGCCCTGAAGAAGCGCCAATTCATTAGTTCATGATGCAATGCCAAAGAGTTTTTTAAATTTCTTATTTAGGTCTTTTTTGCGTCATAGCTCGTTCTCTCAACGAATAAATTATGAAATAATATGAAATTCGCGTATGCTTCAAGCGATGAAAACAACTTAAAACTAATGTACAAGTTTGACGGAGGCCAGATAGTTCAAAAGTCACGATGTAATCTCTCCGTAAAAATAAAATAAATTGATGTACATTTTTTAATATTTTTGCAGACGATCTAGACATTGCACCAGACTTTTTCGAATATTTTCTTGGCACTTATCCGATTCTCGTTGCCGATAAATCGCTCTGGTGCGTTTCGGCGTGGAACGACAATGGAAAATCTGGTCTTGTTGACGAGAAGGCATCGAATCTTCTTTATCGAACAGATTTTTTCCCTGGACTTGGATGGATGTTAACGCGCGAACTCTGGACAGAGTTATCACCAAAATGGCCCAAATCGTTAGTGCTCGTCTCAACAATTTAATTTTTTTCATGTTGCTTGTGATTTTTTATCATCGAATCGATGCAATAATTCTCTTCTTTCTTTTTCATCGTAATCTTCAATCGCACAGATATTGGGACGATTGGATCCGACAGCCGGAACAAAGAAAAAATCGTACCTGCATCAGACCCGAACTATCGAGAACAAGAACTTTTGGAAAAAACGGTGTCAGCAAGTGCGTAATACTTTCAGTCTTCATTTTATTTTTCATATTTTTGTACGGTCTTTCGTGATTTCTTTGACTAAATGAATCACTTCAATGTGATTTCCCCATTTCTTAGCTAAAAAGTAGGGGTGTGCTAATAGTGTTCGAATCGAATTTTCGAATAATTCAAGTATCTTTTCGAATGCTTGGAATTTTTTGCTCGTCGGTCGTCGGCGTTATTATTCTTTGAAAACTTTCTTGTTTTAAGCTTCTTCAGTAGTTTTTTTCTTGTATTGAATCTTTATCTTATTAAAATGTATTCAAATTCTCTCGAATTTAACTTTTGATGGTGATTATATACGGTCAGCATTCCTACAAGGGGACTCCAAGAAAAAAAACCGCTAAATTTTTTGTAATTTGCCAAAAAATACTCTCACCATGAATTTAAAACGCCAGATTGTTCGGAATACTTTTTTGGCCGTGTAAAAGAAATTAGATCGGTGTACAAAAAAATGCGAATTCCATTTTTTAAATATTTGTTTCGTTCAAATTCTGATCTTATTATATGGTCGTAAAAGTATTTTGAACAATCGCTCGTTTGTAATTTGGATACAATGTTTTTTTCCCACTTTGAATAGAAGCTTGTAGCTTGTCCTTTAAGATATTAAAAATTATAATGCAAGCACCTACAAATAATTTCAAAGCCTTGAGGCTTTACTTCACTCATTTTTGGTATGTTGGTATTTTTGGTATGTTATTATCAAACGAGATAAGATTTTTATACAATATTAGGATTATTTGATAAAATCATCGCATTATTCGAAACATTCGAATTATTCGAAATGTTTGAATTATTCTTAAAGTTCGAAACATTCGAAATGTTCGAATTATTCGATTTGAATAATACTATTCGATTCGCATCGAATTATTCGCACACCCCTACTAAAAAGTTCGATAGCTCAAAGTCAAAAAAGGTATGTTTACGGTAACATTTTTCAATAATCAAGCAATCTAGCGGAAATAATTCCAAAAAAATATCTCGACCAATTGAAAAATTATTGTGACCGCTTTTGATTTGAGAACTTGAAAAATAAATCCGGATCATAAAGAACGAATGACGATAATGATAATCTTCCACTAATTTGTTTTATCATACACAGTGGACTCTTTTACGAGAAACATTTGAAGTTCATTAAACTCAACGAGCAATTTGTGCCTTTCACCAAGATGAATTTAACTTATTTGTTAAAAGTGAGTGAAAAAAATATCAATATCTTTTTGCAGTGCAATCATACAATTAATGAGGCTTTTTGACGGTTTTTTTTGTCTCATTTTATTATATTTTAGGATAATTATGACATAGCGTTTGTGAACGAGGTTTACCAATCTACGGTGATAAGTTACTCGGACTTAAAAAGCGGAAATATTAAATCCGCTGGCCCAGTTAGGATTCCTTACCATACGCGTCAGGCGTACAAAAATACTGCCAAAATGCTGGGTCTTATGGACGACTTTAGGGTAAATACCAATTATTCGGCTATTCCAAATATAATTGAATAGTCGCGAAAAATCATAAAAGCCTTCACAGATTGACAATAAACAAGAGAGTTGAAAATGTGATTAGGCATTTAGAAAAATTACTTTTTTTCTACAGAGTGGTGTACCGAGAACGGGTTATCGTGGAGTCGTGACCTTTTTCTACAATGGACGACGAGTTCACGTGGCGCCAAATGCCAATTGGAACGGTTACGACATCACCTGGAGCTAACACATAATACGTCATTACAACAGAGATCTCTGAAAGGCGTCGAGATGATTTTTTGTAAATAAAAAAAAATCGAGTATCCGCCATTTTGGAAATTTAATTTTCAAAAATAGGAGATCAATCACATTCAGATAGGATTGTGACCAGATACGAAGAAGACAAAATACGTATAACATTGAAGTTAGCAACGTTTGTTGAAAATAATTGTGATTGACTTGTCGGGGACCTTTTTCGGTCACGAAGAGTTTCCCACAAATAGGAATTGATCGACATAATTCCTGCACCTACTCTGATAATGCAGACGGTAGAAAAAAAATATTCCAGACAGCCGGGACTGTTGGCAATGTCCGAAAAAAAATTATAACGACTCCTGTAGGCCTTTTTTGAGCCATACATTTTTTTACGCAAATAGGATTTGAGCGAAATTATTTATGTAGCTTCTCTGATGTTGGAGAAGGTAGATTTTTTTTTTTTATCCAGCAGGGACTATTTGTAGTCAGTTTTTTGTTTAAACTGTTGTCTAGGAAATCAATAGTTTGCGATAAAGGACAGCTGTCAATAATTTTATTGCAGCAAAGTTGCTGACTTCCTTGTAATGAATACGTAAGTTGTTGCCCAAGGATTAAAAAGACTTTCCGAGTTGGTCAGGGAAATCGCGTCCATGAAAGTACCTGGAAAAGCTTCCACTCGCAACCCACCGAATATATATATTTTACAATTATTTGATCCAATTTCCTGCCCACTTGTTGTAAATATCTTAGCTAAACTTTGTACAGAAAAAGAGAGTTTGTTTGTTATCTTCGTTCACCGCAGTCGTGCCCATTATCCAGCGTGTTTGCGGTTTATAACGTATAATAGTGCTCTTTTATTTTTTCATATTGAAAAGATGAAAAATGAGAGAAATAAGAACGAAAGAGAGAGAGAATAGGAGTTGAGAACTCAGCACCAATGAGAATATTTGAGTGTTAAGAATTGCTTGGGACAATTAAGCCGAGAAATTCATTCGAGCTATCGAAATCGAGGGTTCACGTGATTTAGTGTATTAGCCATAGTCTAACGATTTTGTTTTTGTTCTTTTTTCTTTTTTTTTATTGATACGGTTGCACACCGTCAGTGCAATAAAATTTGTAATCACTGGTAAAAGATAACATTCATTTTCTAGCATTTCTTCACTACGATCCATTCATACTCAGGAATATAGACACGTTGAATTCAATAACAGTTTTACTCCGTAAATAATATATATGTATTATATTACAAAGTTTTACGAGCTTTAGAGCCATGGTTAATTAATCTAGAGTGCAATATGAGCAAAGTTGCCCAAACGAGGGAGATGAGAAACGATAAAAAGATCGTCTTCCATAATGAAAACTCGAGTCTTCGTTAAATCGGGCTCAAAGTTTAAAATTTTCATCTTGGATACTGACAAAATTATATGATTAGACAAGAAAAGCATATTTATTGAAAAAAAAATATAGCTAAACAATACAAAAACATACACCGATAATGCTTCGCTTCCCGAAAATTCCTAAAATGTATATTATATGTGTATATATATATATACATATATACCGTAGCGAGTACATACGAATTAACTATTTATGTATAGAGATGCATTATTACGATTGATTGTTAGGTGTCTGATGATATTTTGGAAAGAGAAGAAAAAATCGTGTATAGAGATAAATAATTGGCGCGAATGCGTTGCATAATTTAATGACAAAACATAGCAGACACAAGTTTATCGATAAAAAAACTTCATTGGACAGCTCATTATTTAAATTTAAAAAAAAGGAACATTCAGAATGATAATATAAATGTTACTAATGCGCAATTATAATTAATAAATTATTGAAAAAATCTACATACAAAAAATTGTCTACTTATTGAGACGAGTTATATCCGGGTCACCACTACATGAGACTATATCCCCAAATAATATAATGTCGATAACAAAACTTATTTGTAATTTCATCTAGAGTGTCGCTTAATGGTGTAAATCCCACCAATTCAACTGTACAGCGCGCAACATTTTAGTGCTCGTACTAAAGTACTAGTGCGTCGTTGATTGATGTAAGCTTTTGTCGCAGCTCTTTTTGGCTCTCACGAAAGTACTCGTTATATTTAACGAGTACTTTTGCCCGAGCCATTTTGTCATTTTGCACGGTGAAACCAGAAGTCAGATGGGTCACCTCCATTTTATACGTAGGCCCAGTCAAATTTACAAAACATTCATTACATCTTTTTTTAAATTAATATGCATGACTTCTTCTTTTTTCCTTCTTTACCTGCCGAGCCTCGTTCAATATCTCGTCGATTATTCGATATTTTCGGGCATTACGACCGGCATGGCATTACGACATTTAAAAAAACGAATATATAAATATTTTTCTTAGTAACTAAAAATCGAACTGTAAACATGAACGAATCCTTATTCTCTCCTTAACTTTCTCGGAATTTAATTCCCCTACAGCCCCTAACTGATTCGTTGTAGCAAAGTCCGACTATACCACTATTAAAGGATTAAACATCGCCATGGGAAACGAGAACCAAATCTTCTCGGAGGTAGACCAATATATAACTTTGAGCCAACAATGTACAGATTTTAACGACTTTATTTCTGTTTCTACATCTCTTCCGCAATCGTTGCATCTTTTATTTTAAATTAATATACATAACTTTTATCATTTATACACAAGTTGCGACTGATGACATTTTTTGTTTCTCCTTCCTTGTCTGTACAACCCCGTTCAATATCTCCTCCATTGATCGATTTTCATTATCGACAACAGATTGAAGTAAACCTTTGATCGTTGATACGAAAAGTCATGACTTTGTGGCATTACGATTGCTTCAGTACGACCGTTGACATACAAAACAAGTCTCGAGGGTGGGAAAAAAGGGACTAACGAACCGAATTAATCGTCGGATATATTTAACGATGTCACCGTTGAAGAATTTAATTATTGCCACTGGAAACGATGACCAAATCTTGCTTCGGGTAATGGCTCATCATCGGGCAGACCTGGCGTTGCGTCTGGATACTCGATGCGTTTCTCCATTGGTGGTTTTGGTCGTTTAGAATCATGAACCTTCACCTCACAGAAATAACCAAACGCTGGACGCTCAATATCTAGCTTATCCAATACACACTTGTCATATACCGCCTGAGTATTTCGGCAACTGAAAAGGAAAAAAATGATTCAACATCAGAGCAAAAATTCACGGGATTGAAAAAAAAAATGTACGCCCGTTTGTTTTTTTTTGTTTTTTTTTTTTTGCTGCCACGGGAGTCAGCTGTGCTCGGAGAAACGTTTGAGTTTGGAACATCTCGAGATATTCAATATAAATAATTGGTTCATCATCATTAATTATTAATCATTATTATGATAACCGTTATGATAATTTTTAATCATTATTTTTATATTCAAGACAGACGACTGAAAACAGATAACAGTGTATTTTTAGTCAACATTGTTGAGTAAATTTTTTTTCTCCAAAATATCGAAGAAAAATATTATTCAAGCGAAACACTTGAGACTTTTTATGGGTGGGCGGATGATTAGGAGGGATATGTCAAGGGTTCTAGGAAATACTCGCAGATACTGAGAATAGAGGATACTCATGATTATAAGGAAAATAGAAAAAGGAATGACTCAGAAAGGTTGAGACAGAAATCGAGGGAATTAGAGAGGGAGAGAGAATTTCCCAAATGTAAAAGTTACAAAAGGGATTCTATCGGAGTTATTCTCGACTCACGGCGTAAACAGGCCAAGTCCGCTGGACTTTTCGATGCAGGTGTAATATTGAGTAAATTCGTCGTAGCAATTTTTCTTGATTTTTCTGAAGAACTCGAAAGCACAAGCTGTCACGGCTTTGCCCTCGTTGATACATTGACGAGCATCTTTAGTCTCGTCCCTGCATAGCATAAATTCCTGTAATTATTTAAAGAAATATTTTGTTCGATCATAATGAACTTGAGATGTTATGAATAGAAGAAAAAACGTGCCAATGGAAAATTCTATCTTTTCGCTGGCAATTCTCTCCAATCTACAAAACCCTCTTAATGTTTAAACTTCTCATAGGCATAGTTATGTGAATGGGGCAAATTTATTAGGAACTAATATGCTCTTTTTCACTCAAATATTCGAAAGTTCCAAACGATTCGAAAAATGTCAAACAATTGGAGATTCTATCAAATTCCAATCACTTTATCGACCTTTGCACAAGTATAGTCGAAAGTGACTTTTTTGAGGATGGAAAGTTTTGTATCAATTCCTGAAACTTCCTTCAGGGTAAAGGGTGAAGATACTTTTTTTTCTGAAATCTAAATTCTTGGTTAAATTTTCTCAATATGCAATAACAAAAATGGTTTAGTGATAGTCCATTCATGTAGAAAATTTTAGCTTGATAGCTTGATAATTCCTAAGGCTAGAACGTTAACAGATTTAAAAAAAAATGAGAATTCTATAAAATAAAGTAGGAACAAATAGTGCAATCTTTATGAAAATTGTAAAAAACAATGGGGAAAGCCAGCCCTACTTGTGAGCAAAATTTAAGCTGAATCGCTTTAGCTCTTGCGAAGTTGTAAGAGGTTTAATTTTTACCGCTTGATCATCTGCAACGCGTGCATGCGCGCGCACACACACGGGCGTACGAAATTTTCATCTAAATAAGCTTTTTCGACATTTTGGAACATTTTAAACACATTGGCATTAAAAGCGTGATTTTTTTTATTTCCGAGGGTATAAAACTCCCTCTCCCTACCTCTTTTTTCCTAATGGAAGCACATGCATCATTTCGCAATTGCATTTTCTCATCCTGCCTGACTATTGCCAATTTTCGTTTTTCTTTCTAGGTTATGTGACGAAGATCGAACAGAAGTTACGTAACTTTAGACTGGTCAAAATGAATAAAGATAATATTACGTCCCAATAAACAATTGAATTTCTCGTGGTAATAAAAAGCAGACATTGTAGTTTTTTTAAACAAAAATATGATTATCTCACTTAAAGGGGTGGGCAACCGACGGAGCATTCACGGGTGCGCTCAAGCGCTATAATTGTTAATCTTTTTAACAACTGTTCGATTCCATGACATTGAATGAAGGCTGTTCGTTGAAATTACTTGCTTAAACGGCGAAACTAATTGGAACTGATTTTATTAACTCTGATTCGAGAAAATATGTTTTAACAGTTTTTTGAGGTTATGTTTGGACGTTGGTCTCCCATCAGTGTCCATGACGAGACTTACGTTATTGTGATTTTCGCAATATTTGCCCATGTGAAAAGCTGCTGCCTGGAGCAACGGGAAGCTAACTTTGAGCTCCGGCACGGTGAGCTCTTCATCAGTGGGAATCTTAATATTTTTCGTCACCACCATTTTGTCTTAATTGTTACGACGGTAACAATGAATTTTTTTACGATTGTTTGTTTGTCTCGAGATTAAAGAAACGAGCTCTCGGGACGTGGAGTAGTTCACACGAGTCCCGAAGGACGACAAGCAATCACAATGAAGCAATTGAAATTGAAGTATATTTTTTAGCAGTCGACGCACTACCCATCGGACATCGGGCTTGCTTCAAGCGGATGTAAGACCGACCATCTGCCACTTGATTCGCTAATTTTATTGAGGCGCACCAATCGTATTGTACAATTTACTCTGACATTGTAGAGATTGAATTCCATCGGTGCGCGAAATTCTCGTTCGGATTTCGTACTTCATATTCCTTGTTTCACGCTTCTATTCTATGATGTTATTAATTTGTAAAGAGTTTTTGCGGAAATAGTATATTTCTTCAACATACTTTTTTCAGCTTATCAATTATTTCATGTCTCCTCGACATTTCATCGTACAGCTCTGCCCTCTAGGCTATTTGGTACTCTCTGTGGTGAACTAGACATGCTGTTTGTTGTGAGACAAGGCGAGTCAATAACGAAGGGTACGAAAAACTTTTAAACCGCTCGTAATTTTAACAAATTTATAATTTGCTGAAAAATATCCCACTCTTTTGCCCCTTCGCACACTTGAAAAATTGTTCAAATTTGATTAGTGATAATTAAAAACGATCGTTAGAGCGTATCGTTTTGCCTTTTCTGCATTATATCATTTAAATCTTATAAGAAGTTTGCCTCCTGTTTCCACTATCATTTTTTTTTTGAGATTTTCAAATATACCAAAAAATGCATCCGACATTATAAAGTCTCAAAAGAACAAAACTAGAGCAATGCTTTTCATCCTGCAAAAGTAAGAATTTACTCAGAGAATGACGTTCGGGCGATCTGCCCTCGCATACGCCCAGAGATTTTTATTTTTGTGACCCTCAGAGCACTGTGAAAAACTCTGAAATCGATGGTTCGACTTTTAAAAATCTGTAAATATTTTTCTAAGAGTTATAGCCTGATAAGGCAAATGGCATTTTAAAGCTTAAGTGATTATGAACGAAATTAAGATGAGGTGGAGTTGAAACTTTAGCGAGAAGCAAAGATCTAGCTACTTAATAATAAAACAATTTATTACTCGCCCTTATAAGAAAAAAGGGCTGCGTTAAAACGTATTCCCATTTGAATCGGAGCCATTGGATGGATCGATGAATAAAATATATTCTTAGACTATCAATTCTGTCTGAAATAAAAATATAAAGGGATAGGGATGTACATAAAAGTAAGAAAATAAATCACCATATGAGATATACATAGTATAAGGTATGTTATTTATTTTATCTTATGTACATTCAACATCGTCTTGACAACACCATAGGAAAAATGTTTTAGACACATCCCGAGATTTGTTGACGCTCTCGTTTTTTATATCACTTCCAGCTCACTCTCTACCCTTTTTCCCCTCTCTCTCTCTCTCTCTTCCATTCAGTCAATCTGTCCCGCTTCGCAATATCACCAATCGCACGTGTATTTTATCAATTTTTACACATCGTAATATCGTGTTTTACGCATGCGACTGGATTTTTCACCCAACTTTATTGTACAGTAAATTCTGCTCGTGAGGCAAAAAAGTTTATTTCAACCGAAAATAAATTAATACACTCAGCCGAACGTTACGAATCAATTGATTGATTTTTTTCCATTTCATCTTCCGATCTACAGTTGATATTCTAAGCTTTAAAGCGCTTTTAGCGTAAATATAAAACGTAAAAAAAAAACAAATAATACAAAATTGATCAACGTTCTGGTGAATATCGAAGTCTCTTAATTTGCCGATCGATCTTGGGCATTTTTTTATTCCTTTTTTTTTTCTTCTTTTCATTATTACAACTATTACACAGAAACTTCATGTAGTACGCTCGTGTCCGTCGTGTTTATTCTTATCAACTCATATTTTTTCTTTTCTTATCCTTTTTTTTTTAATTCTTTGCTCCCATAAGATTTATTAACATTGGCAAATATTTCTTGGAGAACTAAAGAGAGAAAAAACAAAAAAAGAATCGAAGAAAATAAGCGGTTACGCATAATTTTTATGTTCCATTTTTTTCTTCCTCGCCTTTTTTTTTTTAAATAGCTATGATAATTAAATAAAACATACATACGACAATTAGAGGTATCTTTAATTTAGTCAGATCTCTAAATAATAAATAAGATTTTTTCTTCGTCTTTTTATCCCCTTTCGTTCGTTCAATAAATATAGTAGTACACAGAGACGCTCAACGAAGAATTCGATCAACATATAAAATTACGAGTTTTTTCCACGATCTGATTATCGAGAAAAAAAAGATTTTCTCTTTTGAATATCCAAATTTTTATTAAATTGTTTTTTGTTTCTCGAATAATTTTTTCAAATTTTTGCCTTACATTCGCATTGAGCCTAACCACGTGGGATTGTTTAATTTTTTTTTATATTTTTTCTTCGGCTTAAAATTTTACGAGCAAAGGAATCCGGCGGATCGACTTTTCGTTATCTTCCAATCTTTTTTTTTCTTCATAATTGTATGGTTAAAAAAATGGTCTCGTAATGATGAATTTATCGAAATGTCGTTCCCCCTAATTTTGCAATGTTGTCATCGTCGTCATCGACGAGTACACAGCGCTTCGCGTATTATTTGAAAGCTCTCAATCGTATTTACAATCTTTCATATCTCATACGTCCTATCTTATCTCTCTTATTTCGCTTTTCAGCCATTTCTTCTCTCTGTTTTCTTTCATCAATAGACACAAATAGTTACGGCTCCGAAAAATTCTTAAAATTTTTAGCACGAATTTCAATATTCATTATGATTATTACAATAACGAAATACATTTTCGTTCGTGTATAAAACGATTTTGAAATTCGCGCCATTTTCTTTTCTCTCTATACATATATGTATGTGCCTCAATTTTATAATCCACAAATTACTAATTTTTTATTTCTTTACTTCAAATTTCATTTTGCTACGCACTCCGTTGTTGCCAGTTGCCCACTCTCGTCGTACAATAATCATTTAAAACCTTTAATTTACGAACATTTAGGAAGATATAATAGCGCTATCATCGATAATTAATATCTTCTGAAATTTGTCAACATTCTCTATATAAAAAATCTGCATTGGGTTTTTTTGTTTCATTTTATTTTCACTTTTATTGCTTTCTCGTTCTGTTCTCTTCATCATATTTTTTTTTTTTTTATCGTCGTCGTTGAGGGTTTATCTTTTTCATTTTTGTATCATCGGTTGATTTGCTTTTTTAGCTATAATTATATCGTTCCGTCGACGTTTGCGTGTATTTTGTTGTTTCATCACGTTGAAAAAAGAGTTGAACAAAGTTTTTTTGTACACATTCTATTGCTCTACTGCTTCTCTCTCTCTATCTCTATCTCGATAGTGTCTCTTTTTTTCTTCTTCTTTAAATTCTATTTTTATTGGAATGGACGTAGAATATCGCTTCGTAATGGAATTCGTTGAATCGGTTTAAGACGAGTGTATTTATTAATAGATATATTTTTTTATCGTGTACTTCTCGCTTGTTTCTGTTTTTATTCTTCCTCTTCCTCGATATACCTTCATTGCCAAATTGTTCAATGTCATTGTCATTCGTATTTTGGCCCATTCGCCTTTTTGTTCAACGCAAGTGTCATCAGAAACCTAACCTCATTATTAGCATATTTCACACGATCAGTCCTCGTTTGTGTGGTTTTTAATCTTTTTAATGATACAGTACACGTTGATATGTCTCTCCCGCCTTGATCTATTCGCTTCTGGCGCAGATCGAACACGTTCGAATAAATCGAGGTTTCGTAAAATTTCTGATCTCATATATTTTTTTTTTAATTGAATATTTTCATTTTTTTTTCTCCACGAAACGAGTAAGCCTCATCGCCGTATTTTTCTGTGTGAGTCATGACTTCCGATCTTGTCACAAACAACCATATTTCTACTTTCTCTCATTTCATCTCTCTTTTACTCCATAATTTTTTTTCCCATTTAATACTTACTCATGCACACTTTATAAATCTGTTTCTTTTTCTATATATTTTTTTCGTTACTACGCATAGGAGTGATATAACACTATATTTATAATAAATGTATGTATAGAAAATTTTTTTATACTATAAAAAATCTCATGAACGCTTGCGCCATCTGGCGATGGAAAAGCGACTGACGATCGTAACGCGCTAAAAATGAAAAAGCTGTAACACGATTTTTTTAGAACGTGCCATAATTGTGGACTCTTTGCATTCAATCTCACTGCGACGTAATGAAACGATACAAAGCAATCGAATTCATCACTATTTGAAGGAAAAAAGGGGGAAAGGACAGTCTCACGTTGGCACATAATCGATAGTATTTCGATATTAGATCGGTCAGGCTTCTATACAGATCATATATATTCATGTATACGAGTGGCTCGTTTTTATTTTCCGCTAAAATGCTCCTTAAAACATTGCGTCATTGTTTAAAATAATATAATTGTTTTTATTTATTCTTGGCTGATGACGGATGATTGGTAAAAAAAAGTTTCTACAATTGCACACATGTCTTCATGACACATGCTATTTTTATAAGTCTTGTGACTCCTTTCTGTTTTAATAAGAATTTTTTTAATTCCTTTTCAAATGTACCACACAAAATACATATATATATATATATATCACTATGTAACTATAATCTACAATTACGTTAATAAAAACAAAGCAACAAAAAGAGGCAAGATTGATAGAAATATCTCGATTATTTTTCGTCTAAACTTCACGTCACACAATTTGTTCGTTCAGTACAAGCATCCTCTAACATTTGAGTCCATCCCCTCTTTTCTGCAACTACTTCACTTGCAAGCGTTACATGATAATTTAATAGAAATATATATACATATATATATATATATATATATATATATATATATATATATATATATTTATAAAACATTCACGCGCAATCGTTGACGAAGCACTTCACATATTTTTCCCTCAAAGACTCGAATTCTCTCGCTCTTCTTCCATATTTATTCATTTATAATTTATATTTAAAAATCTCTCGGACTTATATACGTCCCGATAAAAGGCTGACTCGTCAATGGTTATCATATATATTTATGTACGTCGATCGCCATTTTGTGGTTGGTCTCATCGTCGGCCATTTTAATATCTTTCGTGTCGTGTCGTTATAAGCTCCCCGCTTATTCGTTGAGCAATTGTGTCGTCTTTCATTATGTTGAAACACGCGCAGTCTTTTTTTTGTCACAAGCTTTCGATTACCCTCATGATTGCTTCACTACTTTTTCCGTCCTTAATTCGTGACGAATTTAGAACCATATGGATAGAGGCCGGAAACTGGCAAACGCGTGTCGTACATGCGTGCGCATGCGCGCAACTTTTTTTCTCCCTTTTAGGTTAGGCCGTTATCCATTCGCTGTATAACATATTTCGTTAATTCCCAGGGTCTCCGTTTCCCTTTCGGTGTATAGAATTTCTGTTCGCGCTCATTCGTATGTTCTTTATTCTCGATTAATGTGTAAAACGTGAAACTTTGGGCAGTGGTCACATATCAGTCACGTAATGCCATTTACGTTTTGTTGCATCAACTCTTTTGGCATTTTTTCTCCTTTTTCGATCGTCGATAATGATAATAATGAAGTTCACAATTACAGCTTTTATCAGTACCCTCGATTTTCACGTCGAGATAGTCGGTATTGTGTCTGGTTTGTGATTAAATATACATTGGAATGTCGTAAAGTTTGCGATATTTTGTTATCGTCTACTACTATGAATTGTGATTAAACATTTTTCATGCCGGTCACACTTTTATTTCTCGCTGCAACGCACTGTCGTGAGCCACGAGTCTTCTCATTCGCGAGATGTCGGTGAGTCGTGAGTTGCATTAGACGCCGCTAGGATCGCACACTCGACACGGAGAGCGTTTCCGCGGACCACATTCCGTTTTTCCGTTCCGGCATTTACCTTCCTGCCACGAATTAAATTCGCTTTGGAAATTGCGCGGGAAATTCAAAGATTTTGTTTCATTAAAAAATGATTCAAATAAAATCATTTCTGTCTCATTAAAAAATCTGGAATGAGCTGACGTAACCTACAAAATTTCGTGGGATCAATCCGATTTCATTTTTTTTTTTTTTTTCATTTTTTTTTTTGTTGTACAAAAGCATTTTCTCTTTTTTCTTCAAATTTCCTGTCATTCTATCCCTAAACGAGGAAACCCTGCGACGTCGCGGACATTTGTGCTCTCAGCGCCGTCACGCTGTTCATTATTTTCTTCTGATGGCCAACGAGCGTTATGCCGAGAGCCGTTAATTCCTGCACTGTCACGCGCGCCGCAGCTTCGAGTGTCGTTACACCCGCGCGCTCAAAGCTCTCCGAATATCGCGACATCTTGATTGATGCCAGCCATTCGCTGACCGACGTCAATTGCGTCAGATCCACCGCGTCTGGCGCCAATGGATTCGTGCCCCTGCGAAATACCAAACAATTTGGGGTTAGACTTGTTGGGATTTTCTTTTTCTTCAATTTAGGTTTTTCATTCGAAATCTGACTTCTAGAAGCTGGATTTTTTTCAAATACACTCCATTATTATACATAGAGTGCATATGTACATTTATTCGCCTGTAGTAAAAGAAAATTTTCATTGCCATTGGAGAATCAATGGCGTCTTATGGCGAACTGCTGGCATCCAATAAAGCAGCCATTTGTCACCATTAATCAGCCATTGAAAAATCGCATTTGCCGATGGATTTTCTTCGATTTACTGCAGGCATTGAACGTTTTTAAGGGTTTTCACTGCGTCAAAATATATTGACATACGATTTGTACAATTTTTTAAATCCTGGACTCTAACAGTCGAGGATTTTCCTGGCGAAAAAGATTTCTACAAACAAACGAATCATGATAAAATTTTATCATAAAGAAAATTAATGAAAAAACCACATTTGTACTTAAATATTGAGGAATTATAATTTTCTAAACTTTTTTTTCATTGGTATAATATATATTTACGTAAATTTCGGTGAATTTTGAAAAGTTCTGCGAGTTTCTACGATTTTTGTATTATTTCGTGAAATCGTTTTTGTAATCAATTTTATTTATAACGAGATATCTCATGAAGTAATTTTTTCACCAGGATTTTTCGACTAAGCACTCGACTCGGATTTATCTTTGTCAACTTATTTGGAGGGTTATATGCACATTTGGATGGTATATTGTACATTCAATGGAAAAAAAGATTTTTTGTTTTAAAAATCTCGTGCTATGCTACATTAGTGGAGATGAATACAGCAATACATTGTGCTCTGTCTTCACCAGAGTCTAGAGGACTTTGGAAGTTTCGTCAAGACCAGCAACAGTCGAGATTCCACTTTGTGAGGTGGCCATTTTGATTGGTATATATACACGTAATGGCGGCCCGTAGGATATTATCAATATTGGGGCAGCAGGATAGTTTTTTTTTCTCACGTTTATCGGATTTTGTTCACAATTTATTCAACAGGTCATCTCAAGGGAAACAACAGAGTTCTTCATATTTATAATAATAATAATAAAATAATAATAATAATAATCGAGGACTTACTTAACCTAGACAAAAGGTGGCTAGATATGTTGAATAATAATAATAGTATATACACAAAAAATAGTGCGATAAGGCGAAAGATCGCACAGTCACCGGCAGACAATAATTTTTATATACAATTTCATATTTTTATAGGTTAAGAAGACTTTTCCCGCGTAATTTTATATGTTGCACACGACAATATTCTATATTAAAAATTTTGTTCGCGATTAAATTGCCATTAATATTTATATATAATTATAATAATAGTTAAAGTTGCCTAGTGATTATTTATAAATAGTATATGAAAAATGTCGCGTTTTTTCTCGGATAAAAATACAAAAACTATAATCATTATTAGGAGCAAAATCTAATTTACACAGGGGGGAATTATCGTTACGTATTATTAGATCATATTAATACCACTATTAGATTAAAATGGACAGAAGATGGTGCGTATATGAAGCAAGCAGTGCGTAGGCAAACTATAAAAAGGTCGAGAGGATTGTAGTTACACAAGCAGAGGAGAATAATATGTATATGAATTACTGTCTCGTCTACGTGGGCGGAAGATTTTTTTTAACGGCTCATTTTTTCTCACTCAAACGGGATTGACGGTGAGCAGAAACATTGTTAAATTTTGTTTATTTATTAAAACAAAAAAAAAACTCAATCATCGTTAAAGATTGAATGATAAAATTTTACAAACATTCTTTTTCTGCTCAGCGTTTATTCACCATTTGATCATGGAGTTTAGGCCATTTTTTTTTTTACAAAAACAATTTATTTCGGATTAAATGGGGTTGGGGGGGGGGGGGGTGGTTCTGTTTTGCTTGTTATTTTTACCTTTTTCGCAAATGCGCGTTGGACGCTGACGTGGCGGGTGGGGGTGGGGGTGGTGCACCCTTTTCCCGGATTCTGACAATTGTTATTATTCTGTTAGTGTTTCTATTTTTTGTATTGTTTTCATTATTTTTTTTTTTTTTCAATATTTATTTTAGGGCATTAAGCGCCATCTAGTGGTGCTCGTGCTGCCATTTCTTGTTTGTTCAATAGCGAGCGACACTAGCGCCATATTTACGATATTTTTCAGTCTCTTATTTCGTGTCTCGTAATGCTCTTTTTTAAAAGTAATTCTCCTTTAGCACTCTTGACACAGTGTCTTCTTGTTTTTATTATTTATTTTTAATAATTTTTTCTCACTTTTAATATTCCATCATTGCTTTAATATTTCGCCCTCATTTTTAGTGCTCTCCCCTCTCACACGCTCCCACAGTGTCGTGCTTTTTGTTTCTTTTATTTCCGCGAGAAAGAGGCTGAGTGGTGTCACGGTTGTGGCAAAGTAGTAAAAAACTGCGTTTTCTTTCTTCCAGCTTTGTGTTTCTGTTTTTCGTAAAAGTCTGCGCGACATATTGGCTGACAGGAAAAAATATAAATCTGTGCGTGATCGGTATGTGTGTTTGTGTTATTGCATACATTTTGGTTATCATTATATTTTCGTTTATTTTTTACCTGCTCTATGCTGTTAAAAGTTTAAGAATCCTCGGAAGGCTCAATTCCTAATGGACTGCGGCGCTTGTTGCGAAAAAAATTACGCTCATTGGGCAATTACATTTGAACGAGTCAATCATAGACAGCGGATGCTCATTCTGAAGTTACCGTAATTGAATTCGAAAGATGCACGTGAGCAAAATAATGGTGCAATTTCCGGCGACACTTGGATTTTGCCACCGAACGTTTAATTTGTCTTGATAGAACAAACGATCGACATAACCTAATTATTTTTCAGCCAATCGCTCTCAAATGTGGCTGAATGGGCATGAATGTAATTTTGACAATCTAGGGCAGAATGATGCCACTGGGATGACCCAATAATGATTTTATCTAGAAAACATTTTCGAAGCAACCTTGGTACCATGATCTTCCATTGATTGTCAAAATTTCATAGATTTTCATTCAATCCTCTCCGAAAAAGCTTGTCTGAATATTTTGAATTAGACTTTGGAAATCACAAGTGACGTGACACAACTGACTCATGATATTATATGTTGGATAAATTTTAAATGCTGTCTCCGAAGCGTCATAAGCTAATATATTTTGTCAAATATTGATAGAAGGTTGACCCAGGTCAATGTATATATTACATATTTTCAAAAGACTTTTCCGTAAGAATATTAATTGATATTGTAAAATGTATTATTTTTGATCTCTCGACACGAGTGGGTTTTGAGCAGTCATTTTTCTTCTCACGTTGAAATGGTAACGATAAATCGGGAGCCGGGCAGGAATATTTGTTGATAAATTGAACTGTGTGCTGCACTTTGAGGAATTATAATTATACAGAATGCATAATTACGGTATAATCTTTGATGTAGAATTATGCGTCATTATTCAGTTCGCAAAAATTTCATCGCAGCGCTTTGAACTCATCACCATACCGAGGACTCTTAATGGTCCTTTGTGAAATAAAAAAAACCGTAATATTGTATAAGCTTAAGTTGTATATTGACTGCTTAAAATTTGCAAAAAGTTTATATTGTTCAGCCGCTTGATTCGATGAAGAAAAAACAGAAGAAAACGCGTTTTCTCTAATAATTCTTCTCGTTTACGTTATATTTATGTATATTTCAGTCTTTTTCGCATATCTTTCTGAATCTCAGTATTTTTTTTCTTCCATTTTTCTCCTCTGGTGCATCTCGACATCGAAAATACTTACTACCCATTGATAACCTGTATTTTTTTTTCCTACTGTTGTCTTCTAATAACTTTACTTCTCATTTTTAGATTTTTTTTTCTACTTATCCGTTCACTCCCAGTCTTCCTGTTTTGTTTTGTCCTCGTCGTATAATATATGCTATGTATAATTCGTTATCTTTCAAGTATAAAAATACTATTCTACTAATGATCCGAGCGTTTTGCGCATGCGAGTACTTGCGCTCGCTGCTGAAGAAGATAAGTCTTTCTTCAATATTGTTCATTTTAATGCTTCGTTTCAATAAATATTTAATATTGTTATTTATCTATATATGTATATATATATATATATATATATATGTCGTAACGGACATTCGTCGTATTTCGAGATGAAAAAGAACAAAACAAAATTGCATTTTTTCAAGTTCAATATTTTTATGATCTGCCAAAAGACTATTTCCGGTAGAATTTTTTAAATTTATTTCTTTGTCCGGTATCTTTCAGTTCATGCTCAAAAAATTAAAAGTGTACCTGTTCGTTGGTTCCTCTCGTCATCTAAACAAGTTCCTCTCTAACGTATTCTGTCTACCTCATTCATTAATAAGATAATTTTTTTTCCTCTCTTATACATTCACCAAATCGTCCGACAATGTTGCTAAAAGTTAAGAAATCTCAAACTACCAAGACTATGAATAAAAAACGATGACTCATTTAGAATTTTCTCCGCTTCAAATTGCTTACCATTTTGCTCTTATTTAATTTTCTTGTCTTCTCGACTGATTCTACACACTTAGTATTTCTGTCCGTTATTACGTAATTACGATGTCAATATTTTAAGAAACACGATCTAATTAAACCTAATTTTTCTACAATAAATATATCTCGTCTAAAAAATGTATCGAAAAAGGGATGATCATTTGTTGCCTAACGCACGTGATACATAACACCAATTACAAGAGATAGAGAAGATAAGAAAGTTTTCACTGCGACGATGATGATCACGATTACGAGAATGTATATGTTATATATGTTTGTATCTTTTTTTTATAATTTTTTTTTTTTATATAAAAGACTAGCCGGACAAACCTCTCGGCCACGGAAGGAATTCTCGAAGATATTTGTGAAGAAAAAAAAGAAACAAAACAAAAGACAGTAAAAAAAAAAATATCACGCCATTTTGTGAACGACGAATGTCGAAATTCGTCATTAACTTATTTTAGGAATTTGTGTGTGTTTTTATCTCTTTCTGGGACTCTCTGTTTGTTTTACACGGTTTTCGCTGATTTGTCAGCATTCCTCCCTACTTTGCAAGAGACCCTCAGCCAAAGTGAGTAAACGGGACCCAATTGGGATAGGTCAGGGGCGGTTGATGGGGTAACGCGTGAGTTGCCGCGTGTGTGTGATAATGAAGACTTCGACCGGCTCCCGCTGGCATTACTGGAACGGCAATCGTTGACTGGGCATGATGGGACTGATGACCCCCACCACCTGTCACGTCTACGAACTGCGGGCCCGGATCGGCGCTTATGCCGACCGAGCTATTCACTGATTGGCTGCTCTGAACGATCGCAGCGCCACCGCTGCCACTTGGAGGCGCGTGGCTCGTCACATAGTACGGATTATGAGCAGGCGGCCTCACGCTGTTGGTGTTGTTGTTGTTGTTGTTGTTGTAACCGGGTTGAATTGCGATGATAATTGATGTGGCAGATTGTTGTTGTTGTTGTTGTTGTTGTTGTTGTTGTTGTTGTTGTAGTCGTCGCAGTCATTCGGTTGTCGATCGGGTGGTCGTTCGAATTGGCAGTGTCGTAGTTGTTGAAGACGGGTACCAAAGACACCACAAAACCAAAACCACAAAGAATTAGCCCAGAAAAAGGGTGTTTAGGGACATAGGCGGAATAAACAAAGAAAGAAAAGCGCGTTTTTTTACTTCTCATATGGGGAGGGGGGGGGGGGGTGAGAGGGGAGAAACAAAAATATGAAGAAGATTGTGAAAAGTTCAACACTTCGGGAGAAAGGAATAGGACATTTTGACGAGGATCCTTTTCTTGATTTTTTTGAGAAAAAAAAAAGGAAAAAAAAGTGACATAAAGCGCCAAAAGCGATAAAAAGCTTTTCGAAAGCGGCCGGCATGAAAATTAATTCATTGTCGTGGACAATTTGCGTCAAAGGATATACACGATTTTTTTAAATGCAAAAAATGTGTACGTATATAAAAGAAAAAAGTGTAAAAAGGCCGCAAAAAATCTTTTTTGAATCGTATGTCTCTCTGTCCTCTTGTAATCCATAAATTAATTTTGCTCCAAGCGCTCTGATGCGAAATGAAGAATATAGAGAATGTAATTAATACGTTGAAAAATATACATAAACAGCAACGAAATAGCCAGGATCTTTGTAGACCGTGTCAAGAATTGAAAAGAAAAAAAAAAAAAAACAAAAAAACGTCTCCAGAACATTTGCCTCTTTCCAGTAATGCCAATCAGGTTTCCACAGCATAGCCAATGGTTTTCCGGCTTTCCGTAACTTGCACAGTGTGCCTCTTGTTCTTGGTTTTGATTTGTTTCGTTTGGATTATCTTGCGCAATTACGATGTCTCAAGTTAGGTGAATTTTTTCATGCCCGTGGAATGTGCACGTGTGCAGTATATTTATATATGTATATATATATATCCGTCCTACGACGGGCGCGGATTGACATCGACCTCCCAATCCTCCAAAGACTCACGAGCCACGCGAAAGGGGGCAGCGCAATAAAAAAAATAAGAGGCCCGCATGTCCACGCTCGTGCGCCGACCCAGCACCACTTGCGACCGAATTTTAGCATGGAAGGGGGAAGAGTATGCGTCAGTCGTTCTTTTTCTTCCTACAGTGCTCAAATACTGCGCTGGAGGTTGCGACGCTCCTCAGCCCATAAAGCAGGTAACTATAATCGGGCTTTCATATTTTTGACGATCAAACTGTGTTAGAGTCGAAAAATTGATTCATATAAGATAATCCAGATACAAAGATGAGTCTTGCTTGGTCTTTTCTTCCAATTCGACAAAAAGATCTTTGAAAAAAAGTTCTGCATATAAATTGTCGATAATATAACGAGAGTTACCGATAACGATTCTGAACCAATTTTTTCGACGGTGCGCCTGTTGAATCGGCAGCTAAACTCACGTGCTGAGTGCGTTGTATTCTTGTTTATCTTGTATGAATTTCCATTTAAACAACAATTGCACGAAAACGTCAACAAATAAAAATTTCCAGTTACAGGCACCTGTTTTATGCTTCGTGTGCTTTCACATAAAGGTACGTGTGGAAGGCCTTCATATTTTGTGGTTACACGGCACGAGGCAATGCAGAGCATTGAGCGCAACAATCCTACTTGTAACATTGTCAAATAGCGTGCTTTCTTTTGTGTTCAATTTTGCGCACCTCATTGTCTTGGTAACTTCCTTTTTCATTTCTTTATCTTTTGCGTCTCCTACCGCTGTCGAGGAAAATTAATTTATGGACACGATAGTGGCATATGTGTACGAAAAAAAATTCGCGCTGGCATGCGGCATATGATTCATGTTATAAGAAATGATATGAATGGCGCAGCATTGCGGTCCCGGGAATTCGGAACTTTCTGTAACGTACTTATAATGTCACTTGAAAACATTCCAAATCGGAATTTATGATGTTATGACGAATTAAAAGACATTCCCAGGAACGCATGTCACACATGCGGTGATACGAAGGCGATTTAATATTATCAACAGTTATTAAGCTTGGCCCTTGAATTATTATTATGAGACTTAAGTGAATTAACGATTCAAAAAAGTCAATTATCGAAAAATTGTCCTTATTTTGTGTCTTCGATGTCTCGATCGTAATAATTATCCATTTGTCCGTTGAAATGATTGGAATTTTTTAAATATCTTTCTATCTAATTTTGCACCATTGCTTTTCCATAATATCGCCTAATCCTGACTGGCTAAATCGGTAATACACGGAAGATGAAGAAATAGAAGAAGAAGAAGAAGAAGAAGTAGAAGAAGAAGAACATCAATAGAATGAGAATGGATAAGATGGAACGTGTTTTACCTGTTTTGCGCGATTTTTCTTAGCGTGTCCGGACTACGGATGAGTTTGTCGAGTGTTTGCGTCAGATTGGCGAATGTTGGCCGATGTGTTCGTTCCTTTTGCCAGCAATCGAGCATCAACTGGTAAATAGCTTCAGGACAGTCCATCGGTGCTGGTAGCCGATAACCCTTCTCGATTGACTTTATCACGTCCTGATTTGACCAGTTCCAATATGGCCGCTCGCCATAAGACATAACCTCCCAACAAACTATACCCATGCTCCACACGTCCGAGGCGCTTGTGAACTTTCGGAATGCTATAGCTTCCGGTGCTGTCCATCGAACGGGAATTTTCCCACCCTAGAAATAATAAAAGAATGAAATCATTAAATACTGAAATGAAACAATGATGGTCCTGCGGTAGTTACCAAGTCAATAACCTATCATCGTTTGTCAATCATAGCGTCTAATTTGATTAAAAAATCAATTGCAATGACCGTCCTCAATAAAAAAACTAGTCGAAACTACTCCTGTCCCTAGACTTTTTATCACTATAATCAAAGTCTTAACGATTTGTTATCAAAATCCCGGCAAAAATCAGCCTTTAGTGTCCACCAGACACCCAAATGAGGTTGGTCGGTTTAATCGTTAAGAGTTGAATCACTATTGATTTAATGCAAATGATCATGTTGGGCAAATGGTAAAAGTGGATTATCCTAATCAGTTTATTTTCGGTTCTTGCACTCATAGAAAATCGGCATGGGTAATTATCGGCGTGATAAGCCGTAAGATCATTCTAAGTTTCTATAATGATAAAATGTTAATGTTTGTATAAGCCGGATAATTATTTGAGAGGATTATGTGAAATAGCGATGAGGATTTTGGAAAGAAAAACAAATTATTTACCCGTGTGGTATATGCACCCTCCGTAGCACTCTCGATCTCTCGACTGAGACCAAAATCAGCGATTTTGCAGACTAACGCCGCATTGACAAGTACATTTCTCGCAGCAAGATCTCGATGCACGTAATTCATCTCGGCAAGATATTGCATACCGCTTGCAATGCCACGCAACATACCGACCAGCTGGAGAACCTGAAATTTGCCATCGTTTGCACGGAGAAACGTGTCGAGGCTTCCGTTCTCCATGAATTCCGTGATTATCATCACTGGATTGCTCTTCGTTACGACACCCTGAAGAAATATGACGTTAGGGTGCTCGAACTGACCCATTATCGAGGCTTCGGTGAGAAAGTCGTTTCGAGCCTTGTCAGCCGAACCCGGTTTAAGTGTCTTTATCGCAACGTCGATTTCCGATCTTCCGTCAGGCGGTAATTTGAGTTTACCACGACACACATCGCCAAATTCACCGCCACCTGTTGACAAATGCTAATTTCAGAATCTATGCAATTTTTATATTTTTCGGGGATCAAAAATGACGGTTAGTTTATCATTTATTGATGGTCTACTCAGGCCAAAATTTGGTGTTGAAATTAACTTATAGGGTGTGATGGCTATGAGGCTATACTAACAGTAATGCAAATGGCCGCCGCTCAACAGCTGATAGCAAACTGTATTATAACCTGAAAGCTTTGAATACATTTTTTCTCGATGGTGGCTGAACAAAATTCGATGAAAATTGAGGATCGTACGCATGCTATGATTCTCCATTGATTGCCAATGTTTTAGCGATTTTTATTTACTCAGCTCTGAGAAAAACGGGTTTTTAATTTTGAGGTGGGAGCAGAACAAAGTGCAATACTAAATTTCAATTGGATATAATTTTGCTCCCTTTTAAATGATTTAGGCTTATTTGGGGAGTTTTGAAAACATCGGAAGTGAACTCGAAGAATACCGTTTAGTTCATGGGTATATCCATATTTTTCAGGTCGTGAACTCTCACGACCTGAAAACGATTTTGAGAATGATCAGAGAAAAATTTGATAAAATAATTGGTAGAACTTTTAAAAAAACCTGTACAAAATTTGAAAGAAATCATAAATTTTTGGAAGAGTTCTAAAAACTGGTTTGTAGAAATTCCTTCTATTTTTTTTTTCATCAAATATATGTGCTGTGAGTTTTTGATGAGATTGATCGAAAGAACGTTCACTTACCGATTATGGCTTCGATCGTGATGTATCCAGCATCAATTTCTCTGGCAAATTCTCGTACCGCTTGATTGGGATCCTCGTATGTGTGAGGATCGACGTAGCTTCGAGCACCAGCACCGCCAGGGCCACCAGCACCGGCAGCAGCAACACCGACTGCAGGTGTGAACAGCGGCGTAGTCACTGAAACGTCACCAAAACAGAGTCATTATATTAACACTCGGGTCGGTGTGATTAACGATTCAATGAAACCAATTTCTTTTTTCTTCTAATTTTCCTTTTTTTTCATGTTCTATAATCTTTTATCATTTTTTTTTTATCGCAATTAAAATTTCACACACCCATTAATATCTGTATGTAAATTGTATGCTGTGTCTTGACGAGAGCATTTGAAATTTGCACGTGATTATTTGCATACTTTTTTGTTTTGGTTTCACGTCGTATATTCATTATAATTTCATTATCAAAATGACGGACACAGAAGACACAGGCAGGCAGAAAAAAAATGCAACACGAGTCCATTTTCTTGCAGTTATAAGTTAGCAGACATACACACATATAAACACGCGCAAAGAGCAGAAAATAGCAAAGGTCATGCATTATAGTATCACACTCTTATTCCGAAAAATATGAATGGTTTTTTGTTGTTTTGTCTCTCGATACAAATATGTGATGGAAAAAATATAACGTCAGGATGTTATAGGTAAAACATCTGACGTCAAAATCAACACTCAGTCGTTTCACACTAACGGCAGGGTTAATGGACGGTGTTAAACAGCTGATGTTAATCTGCCTTATAACCTCAAAACTTTAAACCCATATTCCTCGAAGATGCTCGAATGAACCTTGATGAAACTTTTGGGATCTATTCGTGCCACAATTCTGCATCGATTTTGTAAATGCTTTATTGATTTTCATTTGCTCATCTTTAAGAAAAATATGTTGAAAAATTTGAAGTGGAGGCGCAATAATCGTAACTTGCTACAAGTTGTTTTTAAATTGAAGTTCGAGAGCCGTAAAAGCTTGAAATGAAAAAGAAAATATAAACAGTGATATAATTTTTATATAAAATGATTTTTCGCTTAAATCTTCGTTAGATCGTTTTTCAATTTTCTGCACAGACTTGATTATTATTTTGTACCGATCACGATCGTACTAAAACATCGATGGATAATTTTCTCGTCCTATTACAAATCTTTCTTTGGGAAATAAAGGACTTACGCGAGGATTTGCTCTTGTTGTTGGTATGGGTTGTCACAATCGGTGAACTGTCCATTTTGCAGTGCACTGTGAACAACACAACAACCAACAAACTGATTCACAAAACGGCAAACAAAGAAAAAAATAAAAAAGCACGCAGGGCCATTAGCGAAACTAATTAGCCACCTTCAAGATAAGCGACAAGAATTTACTAATTTTAATCAATCAGTCCTCTACGTCCATATTTTTTTCATCGACATGTTTTTTTTTTGTCTTCGAACTGATTTGATAATTTCTACGTAACTCTTTGTAACTCTTTGGAACAAAATAAAATAATATAAAATAAACTCATGCTTTATATTATGAAACTTGAATAAGAACAAGCGCAATCATACACAAGGCATAGGCAAGCACAAGATTCGTCATCATCTTCCGAATATCTACATGTCTATAAATAGATATGATAAAATATTAAAATAAGTGCTAAAATAAAGAAAAAAAAAACAACGATGAGGGTTGCATGTCCGATGTGGGTGCACTACTACGAAACAGAAGGAGAGTAAGAGAGAGAGAGAGAGAGAGAGAGAGAGAGAGAGAGAGAAAGAGAAGACAAAAATATAAAAAATTGACGAAAAGATAAAACGGAAAAAAATTGAGAGACCGAAATAAAAAATAATGTACGATAAACAGAAAATAATGAAAAAAAAATTGAGGTGTTTGGAGAAGACTTACTGTAGGTCACAACTAGTCCTGTAGTAGCAGGCGATTGTGTACATTGTTTCAGAGGTTTAACGACATTTTTCATAGGTTTTGTTCATGGAGGTGGCAGGTGGTTCGATAGATTAGGGATATTGGCACGCACATGAAAAGAAAGAATCGAAAGAATTTGGTTAGACACATTTTTCCTTTCCTTTTGGTTATTTTTTTAACAAAATTTATTATTTTTTTTCCTAGATAATTCTTACGGGCCAAATGGTGATAAAATTCAAATGCGTTATTCGCTGTCATTAGTGACAAACGTTTATGTAAATATTTTTTTGAATTTTGTTTTTTTTTTTTGCCTTTTTGCTTTGAGAAAAGGTGAAATTGCTAATGGGGAGAGGGGGTTGGGTTAACGGTGATCGACAAATAGTTTCTAGGGCTATAAGAGTTCGGTTCAAGTCGGGGGTTGGTTCATGGGGAAATTGGTTTTCAAATATGACACGGGGGCAACAGCAGTGAGACAACTATAAAGTGATAAAATAGGGGGCTGGTTCCGGGGTCGAGTGAATAAACGGATAATATATTTATATATATATATGTATACTTGAATATATAATAATAATAATAATAACAATAATAATAATATTTATAAGTATCTAAAGTAGCGGGAATTATTGATTAACGTACCTTCGCCGTTTCTGTACTCAAGTGTGTCGCAATCGCTCGGCTGTTTCTTGTTGCACTCATCTGAGGCTCTGCTGCATCGAAAAATGAAAATTTTAATTTTCATTGCATAAAAATTCGAATTGATTTATTTTGTTTTTAGCAATAAGAAATTTCTTATTTACCTTCTGAGGAAAAGTACGGTCATTATTATTATTATGACAAGAAGAACGACCACTGCAACTATCGCCCCAGCGATTATGCGTACTTGCATGTTGTCATCGTCACCGACGTAATCTGTACAAGACAAAATAATTTGAAAAAATCATCAGTCAACGCTTTGATATTTTGCATTGTAGTTATCGATTGGTAATATATATATTTTTTTGTTCAAGCTTACCCAGACCCATTGTATGCGGTGTCTTTTTGTATATAACCGGTGTATATTCGCCCCATCCTCGTGTGGTTTTAGCACGAACCTGAATCGCGTAATCAGTGCCGGGTTTAAGAGCTTTGAATGTTGCGGATAGCTCAGACGTTTGAATCACCGTTGCATTCGTGGCGTCATCGAAACGCGGATAACCTTTCACTGCACACGTAAAATTAAATTTATCCATATTATAATATTCTACCATAAAAAGGATTCTGTTATAAAGTATTATATTGCCACAAAATATTATTGTCATAGAATTGTATTTTGTCATAGGACTGTATTCTGTCATAGAGTAGTGAGCCAATTTTGTGGTGCTGATTTTGGTGTTTACCATTCAGGAAAATGGTCATTGAAAGTGTAATATGAAGGAAACATGAAAAACTCAACAATTTCTCTCAATTTTTGAGCCAACACCTGTCCATTTAAATTTCTTTGTGTATAATTGTATAACTGGTCTTTCTAAATTACGTTTTTATTTTTTTATCTTGCTATTTTACCTTCGTATCTCTCAACGAGGTCACTATCGCCTCCCAATTCGGTGACTGGTGCATCCCAACTGATGCTCAACTCGGTGCTCTTGACATTGGTGATCCTGACGTTGCTAACAAGACTGGGAACACTGGCCTCCGTTGTCACCGTTATATCGACGTATTCTGAACGTCCGGCCAACGGTGATACACCATTTTCCGCAAAAACTTGGAAACGATAGGTCGTCACCGCATTTAGGCCGGTTATCGTGACTTTCGTGTCATTGAAGATGTCCTGCATTTTTTTTTTTTTTTGTAACAAACAAAACATCGGTAATTTGAAAGGATCATTGTCAATGAGAGCCGATAGATCAAATAAGGTATTAGGTTAACTTACGGTATTGGGAATGTATTTGACACCCATGCTGCAAGCATCACAAACTACCCTGTAAGTCGTGTCTGTTCGGCCACCTTGAAGATGCGGAGCATTCCAGGACAATATCACAGTCGATTGATCAACGAAGTTCACCGTGAGATTCTGCGGGGCTGATGGTGGTTCTGGCGATTAAATAAACAAACCTACATTGAAATATCTCTCCCATAATTCCGTAAGATGAGTAAGTTATAAAAAAAAGTAGTCAAAATGTCGTTTAAACTGATTGAAATCGGTTCAAACCAGTCCGAATCGATCCAGTGTGGTCCAAATTATAATTTTTAGCTCCAACTGAACGAGAACAGACTGAAATGAATCTAACTCAGATCACAAAATGGCCCGTATGACTAACAATTTATGAGTACTGGCTCCAAATAAGCATGAAATCATCAAACTGATCCGGACAGCTTTGCACCTATGCGGACCAGTCCGAATCGATGAAAAAGCTACAGAATCTCTCATCTAAAGTAGCTCATTATCAGTAATAATTATTCTTACGTGTGCAAGGCATTTTTTTCGGATCTTTCGGTGCTCTGAACCAACCGACGTCGCAGCGACACTCGATAAATGCATAATCTGGCGCTGTGCTGTGAACTGGACACTTTTCGCATGTATGGGCACCAGCCTCGTGCTTAAATTTGCCGATTGGACACTCGGTGCACTCTTGTTTTTCAGTGTCAGCCTGATAGCCGGGTTTACAGTGACAACCACCCGAGGGAAGATACCATTTACCATCTCCCTTGCAGAGAAAAGTTGGCTGGTCGATTTTCACCGCATTGGCGACACATGTGCCGATCGTTTGTTCTATAAGAGCAACCTCGCGACCTGTCGGCGTAGCTGGGAAGTGTGCAAAGTTGACTGAGACCTCGGGACAGCTTATGTAGTACACCTTGATGGCCAGTATTGATATGCAAGCACCCTGATCTCTGAAGGCGAAGTAAACACCCTTCTTCGTAACTGGTATTGACTTGACCTCTGTATTGATGATTACTTCGGTATTTGTGTTGAATCTTCCTTCACCGGCAGCAATTCGTCCTGTTTATTTTACAAATGAAATCACGAGCTCGGTTAAAATTCGAACAATGGCCAGTCTCATACGAGCGACATTATCGACCGTGTAATCTTCATTTTACTCACCTATCAGCTTGTAACTGTCTGGCTCCCATGGAGGTGGCTCTTTCGTCGCTGCATCAAACTCGTAATAAAGCAGACTGAATGTTTCCTTGCAGCTTAATGCATTGCCCGGAAACAGCGAACAGTCACGTGTTGTAAATTTGATCTCTATGTACATCCTGTTGGCAGGACCCCTTTCTATGAATGGTGTCCATAGCCAATTGTTGACATTGTTATAAGCAACGTCGCATACGACATAACTGCGCCAATTGATGCCCTTGTCAAAATTGGTAAACGATTCCTCCACCCACTGCAATCACAAATAGAATACGAAAAAATTTTACAACGCATATCGATTGAGGCCTCTTCGAATAATACGAGAGAGACATTGAAATTTTATAAAATATTTTGTAAATCGTTCCAATCTCGAAACATGTCAAATATATATCGTTCCCTCAAGAAGAATAAAACTTTAGATTGCTACCAATGACAATTCCATACTTCGAACTTGACTCGATGTGAAAAAAAAAACAAAAAAAATATTAAATCTGTCTTACTCCTTCCTCTCCCCTCACGTCTCAATTTATTTCAACAGTCAATCGAGATTTCCAAAGTTGTAAAGGGTAACAGAGCAGATGAAAAAGAGGCGCATGAAATTGAGAATGGAAAATATACCGAGATATTCGGCAAAAGTTTTTTTTTTTTTTTTCGTTCGTGAATTGCCGCAGAAATCTCGACGAGGGGCGGTTGAAACTGTTGGTTCAGGGGCTGCTCCTGGAGCATTCCGTGAGTGTGTGCATGTAGCCCCCCCCCCCCCCCCCCGGATATGAGGCGTCTAGCGTGTCTATAAGCAATTTTGGCAGACAGCTACGCGCGACGAGTGATGAAATCGTTTTCGTTATTCCCCTTTTTCCCCAATCTTCGCGCACGATTCCACTTCACGGTACCATAAAACTTCTTACTCCCTCTGTATTTTCTTTCATCCCACCCCTTCGCGCTTCCAATCCCTCGATCTATATCGTTTCTAATGGCTTTTCTACCACATAATTTTTCTCCCCAGACAAAAAACTGTCCTGGTCTGATACGTACGTGTCCCCGAAATATCCGAAGATCAAAGAAAATCGAAGGTAGGCGTGAAAGTTTTCGAGAGTTGGGCTTGGTAAAAGCCAACTCATCGGATTAAATGAGGCAACATTGGACACCTTTTATTATCCGATTTCCAATGTATGCACTTTTACTCTCCGCTTACTATCTTTCTCTGATAAACTGACGAGAATATTTATCACGAAAAATTCACTCGAAGATTTTTCACCCTCCGAGAATTTGGATGACTTATTTCTCCGAGTATAATCCAGCCAGTCGAAAATACACGAAACTCTATATATTTTTCCGAGAGTAAAGACGCAATCAAAAGCAGTTTGGTTAATTTGATGATTTTTTTTAAATAAAATTATAAAAATATCCCCATATAAGACAGTTAACTGCAACAAGAAACAGGAGATAAAATAACTTGAGTGTCTCGTCGTCGTTGTCGAATGGCGAAGCGACAGATCTCGTCGCGAATCTCGACGAACCAAACCGCAAGGGGAATTACCAGAACGCGAGCAGCCTTACCATTTTACTTTTATCGGTCTCTGGTCGCGGGCAATCGACACAGAGACAAGTATGAAGAGTCGCGAGGGCCAAAAAAAATAAAATAAAATAAAAATAAAAAAATAAAAATGCACAAATGAAGAAAATAGAACTTGAGAGAAGAGCTGAGCTCGGCTTGTGGAAAGGACACGCAAAAGTTGATCAGGATTTCTGGGAGTAAAGCATTGAAAGAGAAACTGAGAAAGAGAGAGCGTAAGAGAGAGAGAGAGGGGGGGGGGAGAGCGTAAGAGAGAGAGGGGGGGGGGGGAGAGAAAGAGAGAGAGAGAGGGAGAAGGAGAGAGAGAGAGAAGGAGAGAGAGAGAGAGAGAGAGAGAGAGAGAGAGAGAGAGAGAGAGAGGGAGGGAGAAGGAGAGAGAGAGAAGGAGAGAGAGAGAAGGAGAGAGAGAGAAGGAGAGTGAGAGAGAAGGAGAGAGAGAGAGAAGGAGAGAGAGAGAGAATACGTAACAGATGGAGACCGCAAAAAGGCTCTCATCCTGTCCGACGAGAAGAATCCGTCCTCATCTCAACAACGACTGGTATTCCCCCTTCCCTCTCGCTAGTTTTGCCGTCGCTGCTCATTGACTGCCTCGACTGTTCGCTGCGAGCCGATGAAGGAGAAAAGACACCAACAATCCCGGACAGATCCAGATCTTTAATTAGAGGAAAGGAGCAGAAGAAGAAAAGGAAGAAGATGAAGATGAAGAAGAAGAAGAGGAGGAGGAGGAGGATAGGATGAAGGACCCAATCGTGAGTCGCGAGCATACGCTCTCAAGTTCGTACTTGACCATAAGCTTAAGTTCATACTTAAGTTTCAAAATTGCAGTTCAATTTAAACTTAAGTTTCAAATTTGCAGTTCAATTTAAACTTAAGTTTCAAATTTGCAGTTCAATTTAAACTTAAGTTTCAAATTTGCAGTTCAATTTAAACTTAAGTTTCAAATTTGCAGTTCAATTTAAACTTAAGTTTCAAATTTGTAGTTCAATTTAAACTTAAGTTTCAAATTTGCAGTTCAATTTAAACTTAAGTTTCAAATTTGCAGTTCAATTTAAACTTAAGTTTCAAATTTGCAGTTCAATTTAAACTTAAGTTTCAAATTTGCAGTTCAATTTAAACTTAAGTTTCAAATTTGCAGTTCAATTTAAATTAAAGCTTCAAATTTGCAGTTCAATTTAAATTTAAGCTTCAAATTTGCAGTTCAATTTAAACTTTAGTTTCAAATTTGCAGTTCAATTTAAACTTAAGGTTCAAATTTGCAGTTCAATTTAAACTTAAGTTTCAAATTTGCAGTTCAATTTAAATTCAAGCTTCAAATTTGCAGTTCAATTTAAACTTAAGTTTCAAATTTGCAGTTCAATTTAAACTTAAGTTTCAAATTTGCAGTTCAATTTAAATTCAAGCTTCAAATTTGCAGTTCAATTTAAACTTAAGTTTCAAATTTGCAGTTCAATTTAAACTTAAGTTTCAAATTTGCAGTTCAATTTATACTTAAGTTTGAAATTTGTAGTCCAATTTAAACTTAAGTTTCAAATTTGCAGTTCAATTTAAACTTAAGCTTCAAATTTGCAGTTCAATTTAAACTTAAGTTTCAAATTTGCAGTTCAATTTAAACTTAAGTTTCAAATTTGCAGTTCAATTTAAACTTAAGTTTCAAATTTGCAGTTCAATTTAAACTTAAGTTTCAAATTTGCAGTTCAATTTAAATTAAAGCTTCAAATTTGCAGTTCAATTTAAATTTAAGCTTCAAATTTGCAGTTCAATTTAAACTTAAGTTTCAAATTTGCAGTTCAATTTAAACTTAAGGTTCAAATTTGCAGTTCAATTTAAACTTAAGTTTCAAATTTGCAGTTCAATTTAAATTCAAGCTTCAAATTTGCAGTTCAATTTAAACTTAAGTTTCAAATTTGCAGTTCAATTTAAACTTAAGTTTCAAATTTGCAGTTCAATTTAAATTCAAGCTTCAAATTTGCAGTTCAATTTAAACTTAAGTTTCAAATTTGCAGTTCAATTTAAACTTAAGTTTCAAATTTGCAGTTCAATTTATACTTAAGTTTGAAATTTGTAGTCCAATTTAAACTTAAGTTTCAAATTTGCAGTTCAATTTAAACTTAAGCTTCAAATTTGCAGTTCAATTTAAACTTAAGTTTCAAATTTGCAGTTCAATTTAAACTTAAGTTTCAAATTTGCAGTTCAATTTAAATTAAAGCTTCAAATTTGCAGTTCAATTTAAACTTAAGTTTCAAATTTGCAGTTCAATTTAAACTGAAGTTTCAAATTTGCAGTTCAATTTAAATTTAAGTTTCAAATTTGCAGTTCAATTTAAACTTAAGGTTCAAATTTGCAGTTCAATTTAAACTTAAGTTTCAAATTTGCAGTTCAATTTAAACTTAAGTTTCAAATTTGCAGTTCAATTTAAATTAAAGCTTCAAATTTGCAGTTCAATTTAAATTTAAGCTTCAAATTTGCAGTTCAATTTAAACTTAAGTTTCAAATTTGCAGTTCAATTTAAACTTAAGGTTCAAATTTGCAGTTCAATTTAAACTTAAGTTTCAAATTTGCAGTTCAATTTAAATTCAAGCTTCAAATTTGCAGTTCAATTTAAACTTAAGTTTCAAATTTGCAGTTCAATTTAAACTTAAGTTTCAAATTTGCAGTTCAATTTAAATTCAAGCTTCAAATTTGCAGTTCAATTTAAACTTAAGTTTCAAATTTGCAGTTCAATTTAAACTTAAGTTTCAAATTTGCAGTTCAATTTATACTTAAGTTTGAAATTTGTAGTCCAATTTAAACTTAAGTTTCAAATTTGCAGTTCAATTTAAACTTAAGCTTCAAATTTGCAGTTCAATTTAAACTTAAGTTTCAAATTTGCAGTTCAATTTAAACTTAAGTTTCAAATTTGCAGTTCAATTTAAATTAAAGCTTCAAATTTGCAGTTCAATTTAAACTTAAGTTTCAAATTTGCAGTTCAATTTAAACTGAAGTTTCAAATTTGCAGTTCAATTTAAATTTAAGTTTCAAATTTGCAGTTCAATTTAAACTTAAGTTTCAAATTTGCAGTTCAATTTAAACTTAAGTTTCAAATTTGCAGTTCAATTTAAACTTAAGTTTCAAATTTGCAGTTCAATTTGAACTTAAGTTTCAAATTTGCAGTTTAATTTAAACTTAAGTTTCAAATTTGCAGTTCAATTTAAACGTAAGTTTCAAATTTACAGTTCAATTTAAACTTAAGCTTCAAATTTGCAGTTCAATTTAAACTTAAGTTTAAGCTTCAGTTTATACTCCTTAACAGCAGTATAACTTGTCTCCAAAGTCCAGCGCGTAACTTAACCTCAACCTTGACCTCAAACTTGAAGTGAAGCTTAAGTATGATTCTGAGTATAAATTTGAGTTAAGTTTAAGTGTAAAATAAGGCAAAGAGAGAGAGAGAGAGAGAGAGCACTTTCATCGGGGAATTGGCGAACGAGTAATGTACAAACACTCGATGTTTGCCTCCTCGATGGCACAATATTTTCTATTTCTCCCATTTATTCTCGTACGCCAGGCCAATTTTTCGGGTTGCCTATACTTGGGTATCGAAATGATAGATATGAACTGGATGTACAGTTATAAATAAAGCCAATAAGCTGTTTGTACCCGAGCTTATGGGTTTTTTCTGATGCGGTCATATCGCGCCCGACCATAAAATCCAGTCTGCAGGATCCCCAAACTCTCTCTCCCAGCAGTCCATATATATATATATATATATATATATATATATATATATATATATATATATATCGAAGGCAATACTCGAGAAAATTCGTGCTTTATCCAAAATTGCTTTTACGTGTTGATTATGAGAATATCCATTTGAAATGATCGGGTTGCGGATCGAATCGTTGGCTTCTCTTTTTCGCCACGGCAAACTCGCCTGTCCATATCGCTTATGTGTATACGAATATAGAGAGCGATGAGGGAAGAATTGGGGAAAAATTGTAATTAAAGGTGAAATTTGAAACTTGAAAGGTAAAATTTATCTCAAAATGAGCAACGTGGAGAAATGAGTGGTCAATAACTGAGACCATTTTTCGCTTTTAAGTATATATATATATATATATATATATATATATATATATATATATATATATATATATATATATATATATATATATATATATATATATATATATATATATATAGCCAATTGAAACTCCTTCCCGAGAGTATAACAGAGAAGGATATCTCGCCATTCTCGTGTGCAACCCCGAAGAGGGTAGTCGGGTGTATCGATCCTCTTTTCTCTCTTCCTTAATTCTTTTCTCGCCAACCAGGAGAAGCAGTCTTACTACGTGCGTGCCCTTGTAAATCCATCCTCCCTCGCACCTTTACCACCGATTTTCCCTTCACCCTCTCTTGGAACCAACTTCGAACCCATCATCCCTCCCTTCTTTCTTCTCCCTTGTACTTTTCTAATAAAAGACTCTCGGCAGTTTCTTCTTACGTCTCACCTCATACTCCTCGCTTTTTTTTTCTTTCTCCGATGGTTCTTTCTCTTTGCCTCTTCTCTTGGTCTACCACATTTTATGCTCATCGTAACTTTGGACATCATCTAACATCGCGATTTTATCATTTTCTACTTTATACCACGTCCAGCCTACGTGCTATGCGCAGTTTACACGACCGTTTACCGAGTGTCTGTCATCGGTGATCCTGTCTTGATGAAGAAGGGAGGAAAAAAACTTGCAATTTTTTTCGAATATTTCGAGACCCGTACACATACCCATGAAAAAGTTTTCGTCACCTCGACTGATGTCTTATTTTTTTTTTCCAAACATCTTCTGTACTTTTTTTCCTCGTGGCTCTTCGAGCCCACCAGGCATTAACCTCGGTTGGCCACTTCCTGTCATTCAGTAAGAGAGACAATTTTCATTGTAATACACTAATGGAGGTTTGAAAATTCCATCAAATTCTTCCTGGATTTTTATTAAAAAAAAAAACAAAAAATATTGCACGTTTGGTATTTGACTGGCTGGGTTCAGTCGAGCTTTTGGATTGCTTATGTGTCAGCAGATATCGCACACATAGAATTTTTCGTGCAGGATGAAAAAAAGCTCATCGCGCTCTGGCGTCTGTCGGAACTGTGATTCGATGGCAAAAATTTATTTCCGGATTATCCATATAGAGAAATGGGGCCTGGGAAGAGAAAGGAGGGGAGCAAAAAAAAAGCTCAGGATATAAATATCTTGCTCCGTTGGCGAAGCGGAAAAAAAGGGAAAATAAGTATAGCGGAGATTTCGAGAAAGCAGACAGAGTAATCGAAATAAATCCAATCTCTATCATCCAAATCCGCAAAGTGTAGGACGTAAGATGACGAGTCTCAACCATACAAAAAAAAATGGTGGAGGGTACGTCGTATCTTTTGAAGAAGGGCAGAGTTTTAAAATTCGAGTAACCGAAGAAAAAAAAATGGTGGAGGATACGTCGTATCTTTTGAA